>CAUYQG010057814.1:0-21322 GCA_963574415.1 Tarsius wallacei
GGTCCCCTAGCTGGACTAACCAAGAAGAAGAGAGAAAAAGTCCAAATAAACACAATCAGAAACACAAAAGATGATGTCACATCTGACCCTGAAGAAATACAAAAGATAATCAGAGACTACTATGTACACTTGTATGGAAAAAAACTTGAAAACCTAAAGGAAACGTACGACTTTCTGACATCACACAACTTCCCTAGGTTGAAACAAGAGGAAATCGAGACCCTAAATAAACCAATAACAATCCAGGAAATTGACTATGTCATAAGAAAACTACCCGCAAAAAAAAGTCCTGGAGCAGATGGTTTTCTGGCAGAATTCTATAAAATATACAAAGAGGAACTGATACCAATCCTATTCAAAGTATTCCAGGTGATTGAGAAAGATGGAACTCTTCCCAAATCATTTTATGAAGCTAACATCACATTGATACCCAAGCCAGGTAAAGAAACAATAAAGAAAGAGAACTACAGGCCAATATCTTTGATGAACATAGTTGCTAAAATTCTCAACAATATCCTAGCAAACTGGATTCAACAACACATCTCAAAAATCACCTACCACGACCATGTAAGCTTCATCCCCAGGGTGCAAGCCTGGTTCAACATTCATAAGACCATAAACGTAATTAAACATATCAACAGATGTAAAAACAAAAACCACATGATTATATCATTAGATGCAGAAAAAAACTTTTGATAAAATCCAGTACCCTTTCTTGATAAAAATACTCGAACATCTAGGCATAGATGGATCATACCTCAAAATAGTAAGAGCCATTTATGAAAAACCCACAGCCAGTATACTGTTAAACAGACAGAAATTGGAACCACTCCCCCTGAAAACTGGAACAAAACAAGGAGCCCACTCTCATCCCTCCTGTTCAATATAGTTTTGGAGGTCCTAGCTAGAGCAATCAGAGAAGAGAAGGCGATCAGGGTTATCCAAATAGGAAAAGAGGAAGTCAAGTTATTTCTCTTTGCAGACGACATGATTGTATACCTTGAAAACCCAAGAGAATCAGTCAAAAACCGCGTTGCACTGATAAAGAACTTTGGCAAAGTCTCAGGGTATAAAATAAATGTGCAAAAGACAACTGCATTTCTATACACCAATAATAAACAGAAACCCAAATAAAAAGCACAATTCCATTCACAATAGCCACACAAAAAAATGAAATACCTTGGTATCTTCCTAACGAGAGATGTGAAAGATCTTTACAATGAAAACTACAAAACACTGCTCAAAGAAATCAAAGGTGACACAAACAAGTGGAAAAATATTCCATGCTCATGGATTAGAAAAATCAACATTGTTAAGATGTCCGTTCTACCTAAGGCAATCTACAGATTTAATGCAATACCCATAAAGTTACCAGCAGCATTCTTCTCAGACAACAATACAGGAATTCATATGGAAACATAAATGACCAAGAATAGCCAAAACAATCCTAAGCAAAAAACACAAAGAAGGCGGTATCACATTACCAGACTTCAAACTTTATTATAAAGCTAAAATAATCAAAACAGCCTGGTATTGGTATAAGAACAGGCATATAGACCAATGGAATGGAATTGAGATTCCAGAAGCAAAATCTCAATTTCTCAACCAACTCATCTTCGGCAAAGCCTCCACCACCCACTACTGGGGAGAGGAGAATCTATTTAGTAAATGGTGCTGGGATAACTGGCTGACCACATGCAGGAGATTGAAACAGGACCCCTACCTATCCCCATACACAAAAGTAACTCTAAATGGATCAGAGACCTAAATGTAAGACCTCAAACTATAAGAACCTTGGAAAATGCAGCAGACATACTTATAGAAGTTGGAGCTGGCAACCAATTCCTGATCAAAACCCGAAGTGCCCATGCCATAAGAGATAAGATAGACAAGTGGGACCTCATTAAACTTACAAGCTTCTGCAAAGCTAAAGAAACCATCAAGAGAGCAGGGAGGCAGCCCACAGACTGGGAAAAAATATTTGCCAACTCCATGTCTGACAAAGGCCTAACATCAAAGATCTACAAGGAACTCAAACATGCTGAAAAGAAAAAACAAACAGCCCTGTTATGAAGTGGGCAAAAGATATGAATAGACACTTCTCAAAAGAAGATATACAAGCAGTCAACAGATACTTTTAAAAATGTTCATCTTCAGTAGTCATCAAGGAGATGCAAATTAAAACTGTACTGAGATACCACCTAACTCCAGTCAGAATGACCATCATCAATAACTCAAAAAATAACAGATGCTGGATAGGATGTGGTGAACAGGGAACACTTCCACACTATTGGTGGGATAGTAACCTAGTACAGCCTATGTGGAAAACAGTGTGGCGATTCCTAAAAATTCTAAAAATCGACCTTCCATATGACCCTGCAATCCCCCTACTGGGAATATACCTGGAAGAACTCAGATCACTCTATAAAAAAGATACCTGCACACGTATGTTTATTGCAGCATTGTTCACAATAGCAAGAACATGGAACCAACCATGCTGCCCATCAAAAGATGACTGGATTAAAAAAATGTGGTACATATACACAATGGAATATTGCACAGTCATAAAGAAGAACAAAATCATGAACTTCGCAGCAACCTAAATGGAATTAGAGTTTATAAGATTGAGTGATCTCTCACAGAAACAAAGATCTGAGTATCACGTGTTCTCATTCATAAGTGGACCTTGAACAACTACTGTAATACTATAACAAAAGAATTGACAAGAGCGGAAAACTGCGGGGGTGGGGGGCAGGGATGTGGGATTAACAGTAGTCAAGATCTGCCTAGGGAGGGGGCACACCTCATCAACAAGAGTACCTGCACAATGAATATTTGTATACCTAACCCTGAGTTGTACCCCACAATTTAAAAATAAAGTAAAATAAAATATTTTTTAAAAGATATTAAATGGAATTAAAAGGAAATAATTCGGGTGTAAACTTTTTAGAAGAGAAATACCTAAACCATAAAACATAGGAAGCTTAAATTGATAGAATACAAAATGTACAACATAATTAGAAAGTTTGATTTAAGGAATATCTATATCACCCAACACCTAATTATTACAGGAAATACATTTCCTCAAGTACATTAAAAAGTAAAAATAAATATATGAGCAAATTAGAAGTTGTGAGGTTCCTCTGATAAAATAGAAATATATAAATATTATAGAACACATAACCTTATAACATAG
Organism: Tarsius wallacei; assembly: GCA_963574415.1. NCBI lineage: Eukaryota > Metazoa > Chordata > Mammalia > Primates > Tarsiidae > Tarsius > Tarsius wallacei. The sequence goes on from CAUYQG010057814.1 coordinate 3,197, forward strand.
AAATTCAGTTTTTAGTCAAAATAAGAAATAAAAATACTTGTATAATTGGAAATTTGAAAACATGTTAAATTTCTTAGGCCAAATAAAAATTATGATGCACATCATAAAATATATAGTATTTAATCATACAAATTTACATACTAAATGTTTTGGAAGCCAGTGAAACTAGAACTCTGAGAAAATGTATAGACAAGTTCTTATAAATGAAGGAAGATTGAAAATTTTAAAATTGCCTAATTTTTGTTGAAAAATCAAAAGAAATATCCCAAAGGATATGGAAAGATCATAAAAAAATAACAACAGAATAGATAAAATGGAAAACAAACATACATGGAGAATAAACAATACCAAAAGTTAGATCTTAGAAGACACTGACCAAATGAGAAAAAAAAACAATAAACAAGATTAGGAATAAAAACAGAGCTATATTGTACCTACTTCAGGTATTTAAAATGATCAGAAGAGAATACATAAACAACTAATGTCACTAAATATGAACACTTAGATGAACTACATAGTATTTGAAACATAGTTTTCAAAAATTGAATGTTGAAAAAAATAGAAATAGAATTGTTTTGAAATGGAAAAGCAAAAAAAAAAAAAAATCAGTAGTTTAAAAATCTTTCAAGAAGAAAAACCAAGTTCACGCTAAAAGAATTTTCACTCATGCAAAACTGAAACTCTATACCAATTAAACTAAAATTCCCCATTGCTCATCTCCCTGCAATGCCTGGCAATGATCATTCTACTCTTTATGGTTTTAAGTATTCTACGTACCTCACGTAAGTAAAATCATGAAGTATTTTTTCCCTTTGTGACTGGTTTTTATTTTAGCATAATTTCCTCACGGTTTATTCAGAATTTCTTGCCTTACTAAGGCTAAAAAATATTCATATGTATACAGCAAATTTTTCATATCTGTTCATCCTTTGATGGACACATTGGTTGCATCCACATTTTAGATGTTGTAGATAATGCTGCTATGAACACAGGTGTACAAATATCTCTTAGTGACCATATGTTCAGTATTTGTGAGTATATACCCAGATGTTAAATTGTTGTATAACATGGTAATTTTATTTTTAAATTTGGAAGAAACTGCATATTATTTTCTACAAAAGCTGTATAATTTTGCATTCCTACCAACAATGCAAAAGTGTATCAATTTCTCTGCATCACTAACACTAGTTATTTTGTGTTTGATAGTGGTCATCCTAAAGAGTATGAGGTGATATTTCACTGTAGTTTTGATTTGTATTTCCCTAATGATTAGTTATGTTGAATTTCTTTCATGTGCTTATTGAACAATTGTATGCCTTCTGTGGAAAAATATCTAATCAAGTTCTTTGCTCATTTTTAAATTAGGTTGTTTTGTTTTTGGTTGCTGAGTTTTCAGAATTTACTATCATGGATATTAATCCCTTATTAAATATAGAATTTTAACTTTTTTTTTTTCACTTTGTGGCTTGCCTTTTTATCCTTGTAATTTTATCTGTTGATACTCCAAATTTAAAACTTTAATGAAATTTAACTGGACTATTTTTTTCTTTTGTTGCTTCTGCTTTGATGAATATCTAAGAAATTCTTGCAAAACCCAGTGTTGCGACACATTTGCCCTTTGTTTTCTTCTAAGAGTATTATAGTTTTAGGACTTATAGGTCACGGATTCATTCTGAGTTGGTACATGGTTTTCGGTAAGTGTTCAACTTCATTGTTTCATATGTGGATGTCTAGTTTCTTCATCAGCATTTATTGAACAGTCTTTCAATTCATTAATGATATTGGCACTCTTGTTGAAAATCGTTTGACTATATATGTAAGGATTTGTCTCTGAAATCTATTCTATTGTTTATACTGGAATATATGTCTATCTTTATGACAGTATCACATTATTTAGATTCCTCTATCTTTGTAGTAAGTTTTCAAACCAGGCAGTTTGAGTTCTCCAGATTTTGTATACTTTATTAAGATTGTTTTTGGCCATTTGGAGTTCCTTGAAATTTCATAAAAATATTAGAACTAGTTTTTATTTTTTTCTGCAAAAAAATCATTCAGATTTTGATGATTGCATTAATTCTGTGGATTGCTTTGGGTAGTATAGATACCTTAACTATATTAACACTTTCAATTCATGAACATGAGTTGTCTTTCCATTTATTTATGTCTTTTTAAATTTCTTTCAGAAATGTACATAGTTTTTATTGTACAAGTCATTCACTTTAGGTTTATTTTTTAGTCTTATTTTTTAATGCTATTGTAAATGGAATTTTTCTTCTTACTTTTTGCTATTTTTAAATATTCTCATAGTTATTTTGTACTTCATTTATGCCTTATTCTATGTTGAGTGGTTGATTTTTGTGTTGAATTTTTTATATTGTGTTGTTTCTTTTTGTGTATGTTTTATAGCTTATTCTTTGTGGTTACCATGAGAATTACATTTAACATCCTAAGATTACAGCAGCTAAATTTAAATTTATACCACTTTAATAACATACAAAAGCTCTGCATTTTTAACAGTTTCATCCTCATCACTTTCAGTTGTTGGTGTTACAAATACATATACATTCTGTCTGCAGAAACATAGCCTCATAACTTATTTATTGTGTTAGTCCTTTATGACATGAAAACAAAATATGACATTACAAAGTTATAACAATACTAACTTTTATATTTCTAATTTTTAATGTATTAGTTTCTTTAATTATGAAGAAACAAAAATTGGAGTTACACAGAATTGTCTCAATAATACTAGCTTTTATATTTGCCCATGTATTTACCTTTACTGAGATATACATTTATAAAAATGGTTTTCAGTTACTTTCTAGTGTCCTTTAATTTCAACCTGCAAGGCTCCCTTGAACATTTCTTGAATGATAGGTTTAGTTGTAACAAATATCTTCAGCTTTTGCTTATTTAGGAATCTCTTAATTTTATTCTTAATTTCTCCCTCATTTTGCAGGAGTTTTGCCGAAAATAGTATTATTGGTGGAAAGTTTTGTTTTGTTTCTTTGACTATATCAGCACACTGCATAGAGGCCTCCTAAGATTCCAAAGACAAATATGCTGATTATCTTACTGAAGATCTTTTGTATATGATGTGTTACTTCACTCTTGCTTCTCTCAAAATTCTGTCTTTTGCTTTCAACAGTTTGATTATAATGTATTTCACTGTGGGACTTTGGAAGTTCATTCTGCTTGGAATCTTGTTGATTTTTTAAAAATGTTCATATTTATGTCTTTCAACAAATTTAGGAAGTTATTGAGTACTTGTTATTCAAATACTTTTCCTTCCCTGTCTTGTTTTTTATCTGGGACTCCCATAAATGTTGGTTTATCTGATATCCCACAAGTTCCTTTGACTCTGTTCACTTGTCTTCCATCTTTTTACTTTCTGTTTTTCTGACTTGATAATTTCCATCATCTTATTTTTGAGTTCAATGATTCTTTCTTTTCCCTGATCAAATCTGCCTTTCAGTACCTCTAGTAAATTTTTCACTTCAGTTTCTGTATTTTTCAGCTTCAGAATAATGTATTGTTTTCTCTGTATATTTTCTATCTCTTGATTGATATTTCCATTTGTTCATACATAATTTTCCTGACTTTCTGTCTTCCTTTAGTTTTTGAGCATCATTAAAATTGTATTTAAAGTCTTTGTCTAGTATATCTTTTGTCAGGCATTTTTTAGAAAATGTGTTATTTATTTCTTTTAAATAGGCCTTATTTATCAATTTATCTGTATGTCTTGTGGTCTTCTGTGAAACTGGACATTTGAATATAATATTGTAGAGGCTCTGGAAATCAGATTCTTGTACTTCACCAAGGTGTGCTGTTTTTAGTTTATTTTAATTGTTGCAGCCTGGTATTTTTCAAGGTTGTTCAAATGTACACTTAAGATCTTCTTAGGTGTATCTGAGTCTGTGTCTTCCCCTTAGCAGGTGTGGTGGTGATTTCATTCCTCACACATATATGGTAGATTTTGAATGTCCTAGTTGTTAATACATGACTTCCAAAAGAGGTAAAATATAAACATTAAGAAAGGAAAAGAGTACTGCGAACTTTTAATACACTGGATGTCACTTCAGTTGTGGAGGGAAGGGCTTGTGCCACAATGGAAGAGAAACAGAAACAAAGAACAGTACATCTTTGTAACTCTTTAATCAGTATCAGCAATCAGATTGTAGTTTTCCGGTCAGTACAGGGTCCTATTGGCTCACTCTGGCTCCCAGAAGCCGTGTATAAGCTGCTCCAGGAACATATGCAGAGCTAACTGCCATGGAGTTGAGTGGTACAAAATGAGTTGCTGGTACAGTGCTAAAAGCTAAGACTAACCAAAAGTAATTACAATTTACTGTTCAATACTTCCCCTGGATATTGAAAGTTTTCAATAGACTTTTGAGTTCCAATATAGTTATATCAGATAGATTTTGCAAGTGCAATTATTCTCTAGATAAGGACAAATGTTTGGTAGTTTCCTATTCTGCAGTCTTCTAAGAATTCTTTTCCCAGATTTTTTTTTTACACAGTAGTTCACCAATTCTTTGAGAGCAAAGGAAAAAATCCACAAATCATTCTATGATCAGTTCTTAGTTTCAAAACTAGATAATGAGATACAAAAAATTACAATCTAATTTTACTGAGGAATGTAGACGTAAAGATTTGTATCAAAATCTTAGACATCAAAGGAAACATTGTATTAAAAAAAACTATATCACAAGTAAGTTGAGTTTATCCCAGAATGCAAGAATGAATTTTAATAAGAAAATGCATCAATAAAATTCACTATGTTAATAAATTATAGGAGAAAAAATATAACAATAATATAGGCATTGAGTAAATGTTGACAAATTTAATGGCCTTTTATGATTAAAATTATTATTTTCCAAAAAAAGAAAATGTCTTCAACTTGATAATGTGATATAATAAAAATTATTTCTGGAGAAAAATTGTGACACATGTTATAACATGGATGAAACTTAAGGACGTTATTATGCTAATAAAATAAGCCAATCACAAATACAAAAGTACTGTATTATCCCACCTATGTGAGGTACCTAGCATAGTAAAGTTTATAGATATACAATGGTGGTCTTTAGAGACTAGAAGAAGAGGTAATGAGAGTTGTTGTTCATGTATATAGAGTTTCAGTTTTGCAAGATGAAGAGTTAAGGAAATTGGTTTCACAATGAGAATAAGAACGTAGTTAACATTACTGAACTATATGCTAAAAATGGTTATGATGGAAATTTTTGTGTTATGCATTTCATATACATACACACACATGCACATTTATATATATACACACACACATATATGCACGCACACACACATAGATGTTCTTTGACCTTTGATGGGTTACTTCCTGATAAACCAAGCATAAGTCAAAATATATTAGATTGAAAATGCACTTAATAACCTAAGGTATCCATTATAAAGTTAAAAATTCAGAAATTGAACACTCATAAATCTGAGACCATGTATATATGTAACATATATAGTCTTTGTCCCAATTTTCTGGCACAGAGCTTCAAAACACTTGGAGCTTCCTAAGTGACAGTAAAGTCTTTGTTATACTAATATGTCAAATCATGATAGAGCTCTTAGATAGCTTCAGGGTGGATGCTAGTTGCCAGAAAAATCAGTCATATGATGAGAGGGCTGAAACTTTAAGCTGCCTGACCTCCAGAGATGGTAGAAGAGCTGGAAGTTAAGTTTATTCATATGACCAATAATTTATTCAACTATGCAGATAAAAACCCTAAATACTGCAAGTCTGGGAGCATACTGGTTGGTGAACTATTGATGTACTGAATGGATGGCACACCATATTCTCTAGGAATAAGATTCTTTGTACTTGAGACACTTCCAGATCTTGCCCTATCTCCTTTAACCAGAACTTGTCCTTTAACTTGTGGGGTCTGAGATAAGGCTGGGTAGTTAGTATCAGAACTGGATGGAATCACAGAACAACCAAGTTGGTGTCAAATAACTGGTGCCAAAAAACGGTATCTATGACAAGTCTATAGTAAGTATTTTTGGAATGATGAACTTTTGAAAATATTTCCTTTTTACTCAGAACAAGACAAAATTTCTATTAATCATATTCTGGATCAAGTACTCAACATGAAAGAAGAGAAATAAATATGTATTTGGATTAGAAAGTAAAACATAATACCATAATAGTAAAACATTAACCACTAAACAATGTAAGCACATAAATAGAAAACCCAGAATAAAATATAAATTGTTATAACTAGAGCATATCAAAATAACCTATACAAAACCAATATAAAAATCAATTTTACTGCTTGGGATAATAAAAATATAAATATTGAATAAATATCTACAGAATCAAATGGAAGGAGACTTCTCATTCCAGATTGACAGCATAGAAACAAGTTGGCTTCACTTTTTCTACACAGAAAACCAAAAAAAATACTCATAAAGCACTGAGATTATCACCAGCAATATCATTGAACTGAAACAGGAGGATAAGACATTTCCTGGGGTGACAGAGAAGTGAAAAACCTTTGAGCAGATGGTAAAAGAATGGAACTTCCATATCTATAACATATCTACCCCCAATTTGCCCAACACCAGTGCACAGAAAATTTTCTCCAAATTCACAATTTCTACACTGAAAAAAGTGTGATTGAGGTGGACAACTAGCCTCTCCACCATCTTGGGTTATTTAGCAAGAGAACTGTCCCAGTTTGAACCCACAGGAATTATTTGGAGTACCTGCAGGGAATAATATCTCTAAGGATAACCAGAGACAAAGGGTGAGATTACCACTCCCAGCCCTGAAAACTCTGTTCTATAATTTGTAAAAAGGAGACATCAAATCAGAGTGGTGGCTCAAGTAGCATCATGCTATAGGAAGTTTTTCCCACTGGTCCACTTATCTCAAATCCCTTAGCCAGACTTCTCACACTACTGGAATATTTCTTTTGGGACCTTTCCCATCCAGGGAGAAGCAGCACTACCATTGTTTATTAGAACTGAGGCAAACCTGGGTTTAAAGCACCATCTAACACAAAAAGAAAGAAGCAGCATCGCAGGAAACATAAAAGAAAAAGAGGCATGCGTGTGCGAGCACGCGCGCATGTGAGAGAGAGAGACAGAGAAAGACAGAGACAGAAAGGGAGAAAGAAAATAGGGAAAGAAAGTCAACAGGTGAATTAGAAGACAACTCTGAGCAAACATATCCAATTAAAAAAAAAAGCAAGACAGAGAAGAATGGAGTAAACAACAAACTCTTCAATACAAAGGCATAGACACACATGTAAAAATAAAATAAACAAAAAACAGTGGCTGATCCTTACAAGATGGCAACATGTGAACTCTATGACCAAACATTAAAAATGATAGTTTCAAGGAAACTCAGTGATCTTCAAGATAACACAAAAAATTAATTTAGAAACGTATCAGAGAAATTCAACAGACATTTAAATGATTTAGAAAATCATGACCAGGCTTGGTGGCTCACACCTGTAATCCCAGCACTTTGGGAGGCCAAGGTAAGAGGATTGCTTGAGCCCTGGAGTTCAAGACCAGCCTAAGTATAGGCAGCATAGCAATATCCCATTTATACAGAAAAAAAAATCAAAAAAGTTAAACAGGCTTGTTGGAGCACACCTGTAGTCCCAGCTATTTGGGAGAATGAGGCAGGATTGCCTGAGCCCAGGAGGTCGAGGCTGCAGTGAGCCATGATCATGCCACTGCACACCAGCCTGAGTGGCAGAGACTCTAACTCAAAAAAATAAAATAATGATAATAATTCAAAAATCAAACAGGGATCTTAACATGAGAAATACTTTGCTTAACTGAAAAATTCATTAGAGGCTCTCAATAGCAGAACCGACCAAGCAGAGGAAAGACTCAGTAAGATCAAAGGCAATTTGAAAGGCTATCTGAAAGTACACAATCAGCAGAGAAAAATAAAAAGAAAACACAAATTACCTGCCAGATATAGAAAATTACATATCAAAGACCAAATTTAAGAATTACCTGGTTCAAGAGGAAGTTGAGCAAGAATAAGGTGTAGAAAGCTTGTTTAATTACAGAACTTGAGAAAGAGAGAAATATCCAAGTACAAGAAGGCAGGGAACACCAACAGATTTGACCCAAGTGAGACTACCCCAACACACATAATTATCAAACTCTCAAAGGCCAAGGATAAAAAGAGGATCCTAAATTCAGCCAGAGAAAATAAACGAATAGCTTAAAGGAACTTAAGTTCATCTCACAACAGACTTCTCAGTGTAAACCATATAGCCATGAGAGAGTGGAACAACATTTTTAAAGTGTTCAAAGAAACAAACAAACAAACAAAAGCACTTGCATCAACGAATACTGTACCCAAACTGGGCACAGTGGCTCACATCGGCAATCCCAGCACTTTGGGAAGCTGAGGTGAGAGGATTGCTTGAGCCCACAGGTCCAAGCCCAGCCTTGGCAACATGGTGAGACCTTGTCTCCACAATAAATCAAAAAATAACCTGGGCATTGGGTTGTGCACATGTGGTTCTAGCTACTTGTAAGGCTGAGGCAGAAGAATTGACTGAGCCCAGCAGGTCGAGGCTGCGTTGGCCGTGAACATGCCACTGCACTCCAGCCTTGGTGACAAAGTAAGACTCCTACTCAAAAACAAAAACAAAAACAAAACAGCACAGAATATTGTACTCAGCAAAACTATCATTCAAATATGAAAGAGAAATTAAAAGTCTTTTCCAGACAAACAAAAGCTAAGATAATTCACTGCCACCAAACACATTTTACAAGAAATGCCACTGAGAATTCTTCAATCCATATGAAAAAAAAATTTAAAAAACCCACTATTGTAGAAATAGAAATCATTTGAAAGTATAAAACTCACTGGTAAAATTAAGTACATGAGCAGATCTAGAATACTCTAAAACTGTAATTGTGATGAGCATGATGCCCAAAAGATAAGTCTACAAGAAAAAATAATACCTATATCAGTCTGTTAAGAAGCAATTAAAATATGCAAATTAAGACAACATAAGTCAAAATTTGAGGAGAATGGAGTTAAAGTGTAGAGGTATTTTAATTTTTGTTTCCAATCTGTGATCTAAAATAAGTAACCATTAAAAAAAAATAACATATCTATAAGATGCTTTTTGTTAAGCTCAAGATAGCCATAATCCAAAGACCCATAAAAGATTTACTAAAAATTAAAAAATAAGTATATTAAAACATACTACCATACAAAACCACTTAACCACAAAAAAGAAAGAAGAGAGGAGTTACAAACAACCAGAAAACAACCAAAAAAATGAAAACAGTAAGTCCATAATTGCCAATAAAAACACTGAATGTAAATGGACTGAATTCTCTAATTAAAAGGCAAAGAGTGCCTGAAAGGACAATGAAACAAAAACCAACTAAATGCTGCCTACAAGAGACCCACTTATGTATAAAGGCACACATATATTTCAGGGGTGGAAAAACATATTCCATGCAACTGGAAACCAAATGAAAGCAGAAGTAGCTATACTTGCATCAGATAAAATGGACTATACATTAACGATTATAAACAGAGAAAAGAAAGGCCACTATATAATGCCAAAAGGGTAAATTCAGCAAAAAGATATAACAATTATAAATATTCATGCCTCAAAATCATAGCTGTCAAGTACATAAAGCAAATATTAATAGAGTTAAAGGGAAAGATAAACTGCAGTGTAATAATAGTAGGGAACTTCAACATCCCACTCTCAGTAATGAAAAGTTCATCCAGACAGATTATTAACAAAAAATATTGGAGTTAAAATATAAACTAGGTGAAATAGTCCTAATTGACATTTGTAGAATATTCAGCACATGAAATATTCTCCTCCATATTACAGGCCACAAAACAAGGCTCAGGAAAAAATTCAACAAAAGTAGAAATCATATCAAGTATCTTTTCTGACTACAACAGAAAAAAGTAAAATGAATAACAAAAGGAATCCTAGAAACTACAAGAATAAATGGAAATTAAACATGCTTTTGAATGACTGATAGGTCAATACAAAAATTAAGAAGGAAATTGCAAATTTCTAAATGAAAATGGAAATATAAGATGCCAAAATCCATGCAACACAGCAAAATTAGTACTATGATGGAAGTTTATAACAGTACACATCTACATCAAATAGGTAGAAAGACTTCAAATAAACAACCTAATGATACATCTCACAGAACTGGAATAGCAAGAACAAGCAAAACCCAAAATTAGTAGAAGGAAATAAATAATAAAAATAAGAACAGAAACAAATAAAATTAAGACAAAAAATAAAGGACATCAACAAAAAAGAAAAAATAAACATAATTGACAAACGTTTAGCTAGACTAAGAAAAAAAGAAAAGAGATGCAAGTAAATAAAATCAGAAATGACAGACATAAAAAGTGAGGCCTCAGAAATACAAAAAAACATTAGAGACTACTATGCACAACTATATTGGAAGAAATTGGAAAACCTAGAAGAAATGGATAATTTCCTGGACACAAAAATGCCTACCAAGATTGAACCATGAAGAAATAGAAAAACTCGATAAACCAATCATTAGTAACAAGATTGAATCCATAATAAAAAAAGTCTCCCATCAAAGAGAAGCCCAGGACCTAATGGCTTCACTGTTGATTTCTACCAAACGTTTACAGAAGAATGAATATCAATTCTTCTCAAAATCTCCAAAAAAAAAATTAAGGAAAAACTTCCCAAACTTTACACGGCTAGTATTACCCTGATAGTAAAATCCAGACAAGAACACCACCACAACAAAAGGAAAACTACAGGTCAACATCACTGATGAAAAATCCTAGCAAACCTAATTTAACAACGCATTAAAAAGAACAGCTCACCATGATCAGGTGAGAAACCATCCCAGAGATGTAAGAATGGTTCAACACATGCAAATTAATAAATGTGTTATATCATATTAACATAACAAGAACAAAGCCCAGATGATCATTTGAATATATCACAAAAAAAATTTGATAAAATTCAGCATTTCTTTATGATAAGAAAACCTTCAAGAAACTAGGTATGGAAGGTACATACCTCAAAATAATAAAGGTCATATATGACTAACCTATAGCTAATATTGTATTGGATGGGGAAAAGTTCAGTCTTTCCTCTGAGATCTGAAACAAGACAAGGATACTCATTTTTGTCACCTTTACTCAACATAATATTGGAAGTCTTGACCAGTACAATTAAGCAAGAGAAAGAAATAAAGGGAATCCAGATTGGAAGGGAAGAAGTAAAATTAGCCTTCTTTGCAGATGACATGATCTTATACCTAGAAAAACCCAAAGACTTTACTAAAAAACAAAACAAAACAACTGTTAGAGCTAACAAGCAAATTCAATAAAGTTGCAGGATACAAAATCATATACAAAAAATCAGTATTATTTACATATGCCAACAGTGAATAATATGATAAAGAAATCAAGAAAGCAACCCCATTTACAATAGCTACAAATAATTTAAATAACCTAGAAATCAAAGTATCCAAAGCAGTAAAAGATTTACACAAGAAAACCTATAAAACATCAATAAAATAAAATGAAGAGGCCAGGCTCGATGGCTCAGCCTGTAATCTCAGTATTTTGAGAGGCTGAGGTGAATGGACAACTTGGTGAAACCTTGTCTCTACAATAAATAAAAAATTAGCCTGGCATGGTAACCCATGCCTATAATTCCAGCTACTTGGAAGGCTGAGGCATAAAGTTTGCTGGAGCCCAGCAGGTCAATGCTGGGGTTGCTGTGATTGTGCCACTGCACTCCAGCCTGGAAAACAGAGTGAGACTCCAACTCAAAAAAAAAAAGAAAGAAAGAAAGAAAAAAAAAAAAAGAAAAGAAAAAGAAAATTAAGAAGACACACGCCAAAAAAAAAAAAAATAGAATGACATTTCTCATGGACTGGAAGAGTAAATGTTGTTAAAATGACAATTTTACCCAAAGCAGTTTACAGATTCACTGCAATTCCTATCGAAATACCAAAGACTTTCTTCACAGAAATGGAAAAAAAAGTCTTAAAATTTATGTCTAACCAAAAAAGACCCTTAATAAATAAGATAATCCTGAGCAAAAACAATAAAGCTGTGGGCATCGCACTGACTTTAAAATATACCTCAAAACTACAGTATCTAAGTGAGCATGGCACTGGCATAAAGATACACATGTAGACCAATGGAACAGAATAAAGAACACAGATATAAATCTGTACATTTACAGCCAACTCATTTAGACAAGGGCACCAAGAACACATAATGGGGAAAGGACAGTCTCTTTAAAAAATGGTGCTGAGAAAACTTGGTAATCATATGCAAAATAATAAAGTGAGATGCCTAACTTTAATCATATACATACAAAAATCAAATCAAAAAGGATTAAAGACTTAACTCTAAAATTTGAAATTATGAAATTACTAGAAGAAAACATTGGAGAAACAGGATATTGGTCTGGGCAAAGATTTTTTGTGTAAGACCTCAAAAGCACAGGCTACCAAAACAAAATAGACAACTGTAATTACATGAGCCCACAAGGTTTATGCACAGCAAAGGAAACAATACACAAAGTGAAGAGACAACCTTTAGATGGGAGAACACGTTTGCAACTACTCATCTGACAAGGGATTAATAAACAGAATACATAAAGAGTTCAAACATCTCAATAGCTAAAACTAAATAATCTGATTTAAAAATCGGTAAAAGATCTGAATAAACATCTCTCAAAAGAAGACAAACTAGCAGCAAGTATATTAAAAAATGTTCAGAATCATTCATCATCAGAGAAATGCAAGTCAAAACTGCAATGATATATCATCTGACTCCAGTTAAAATGACTTTTATCACAAAGACACAGAGTAACAGATGTTGATGAGGATGTGTGGAAAGGGGAACTCTTGACCACTCTTTGTAGGAATGTCAATTAGTACAGCTACTATGGAGAATATATCCTGAAAAAACTAACAACAGGAACTATCATATGATCCAGAAATTCCACCACTGGATGTATATCCAAAATAAAGGAAATAAATATATTGAAGGCATATCTATGCTTCCATGTTTATTGCAGCACCTAGTCACAAAAGTCAAATATGGAGTAAAGTTTCATGCCCATCAATTGATAAAGAAAATGTTATGTGTGTGCACAATGGAATATTATTAATGGAATAAATAATACACTCAATGGAAAATTATTAAGACATCACAAAGAATTAAATACTGTTATTTGCAGCAACACTGATGGAATCAGAGATCATTATGTGAAGCAAAATCAAGCAAACAAGTACAGAAGAACAAATACTGCATGTTCTCACTTATGTAGAAGGTAAATTCATTCATATGTGGGAGCTAAATTCTAATTTTTCTAGCATAAAGAAAAGACAAATAATTAAGGTGCAGAATATCTCAATGGCGCTGATTTGATCTTTACAAATTTTATAAATGTATTAAATTATCACATGTACCCCCAAAATATCTATTATATAACAATTAAAAATCAAATTATAATAAGTCAAATGGAAAGACACATCATGTTCATGAATTAGAAGACTAAGTATTATAAAGATGTAAAATTTCCACAACTGTTTTATATATCCTGTATAATTCAGTTTAAAATGTAAGAATTTTTTGCAAGAACTTGGCAATCTGTTTCTAAAAATTATACAAAATTGTGGCAAGCAGAATTCTAAAGATGTTTCCCCAAGTTTTCTTGCTGTAGTTCTTAGACTATGAATATGATGAGATATCCTGCCTGTGATTATGTTACATGACAAAGGGGATTTTGAAGATGTAATTAAGCTTACCAATTTGTTGACGTTGAGCCAATCTAAAAGGTAGACATAATCTAACTTTACCAGCTTTTTTAAAGCAATTTAAAAAAAATCTGGCTGGCAGCAGAAGAGGAAGTCTGAGACAGAAATTGACACATTGTTTCTAACTTGAAATTAAAGAGGCTTAAGTGAAACCTAAGAACAGCCACTGTGAGCTAAGAGTAATCACCAGACCACAAGTGCAAAGACACTGGAAACTCAGTTTTAGAACCACAAATAAGTGAATTCTACCAACAATTATGAGCTGGGAAAAACTTTTTTCCCCCAGAGACTACATATGAGAACTCAGTCTGGATGCTCCCTTGATTTCATCTTTAAGCAGAAAACCCAGATACTCCATGCTGGAATTCTGGCAGATAGAATTGTGAGCTAATAAATGGGTGTTATTTTAAGCCCATACATAATTTTGCAGGCAACAAGAAAAACTTAGTAGTGCAATGATCCAAAACTATTAAGACATTTTTAAAGAAAAATAATAAAATGAGACTAGACTAGCCTTACCAAAAAGCAAGAAAATTATAAAATTATAGTTTAAAAAGTATAAGTATGCTGCTTAATGGATCTAAAGAGAGTCCCTAGAAACTGACCTATTGATATTTTGAATTTGCTTTATATTTCAGGTAGTATTGTACATCACTGACAAGAGGAAGTTCTACTCAATTCATAGTATAAGAATTCTTGTTTATCCATACTGTAAAAAAAAAAGAAAAAGAATTTAGATCCAGATTCCTTACTCTACAAAGAAATCAACTTTAGGTAAATAAAAATTCTAAAATGTCAAAAGTCAAAACTATAAAACTTCATAAAAATATAGGAGAATTTCTTTATGACCTTAGAGAAGAAAAGAAATTCTCAAACAAAACCCATAACATCAGAAAAAATAAATATATATCAACCATGTTAAAACAATAAAGCGGGAAACTCTCTCAGTTCCCTCCCACTATGGAAGCTTTCCTGTCCTCACAATAAATCCTGCTTTCTAAAATAAATAAATAAATAAAATAAAATAACAAAGCACAGCAAAAGTAGCTACAGCAAAAAAAACCTTTGTGTTTCTCAAAAGATCCCTTAAAGAAAAAAAGTCACAATGTTGGAATATATTTGTAAAAGTATAACTGAAAACTACTGGTATTCAAAAACAAATTCAAATTCAGTAATTAAAAAAACCCCAGCAAGTCAATATATATATATATATATATATATATTTTTTTTTTTTTTTTGAGTTGGAGTCTCACTCTGTTGCCCAGACTGGAGTGCAGTGGTACACTCCCGGCCACCACAGCCTCGACCTGCTGGGCTCCGGCGATCCTTCCACCTCAGCCTTCCAAGTAGCTGGAACTACAGGCGCGCGCTACCACACCCAGCTAATTTTATTATTTATTGTAGAGATGAGGTCTCACCAAGTTGCCTGGGCGGGTCTCAAACCCGCGGGCTCAGGTAATCCACTCACCTCAGCCTCCCAAGGCGCGGGATTACAGGCTGAACCACCAAGCCCGGCTATTATTTTTTAAAGGGTAAATGATTAACAGAGATCTTACAGAAGAGAAAGAAATGGTAAAAAATATTTCTCAATTTTAATAAATGACATGCAAATTAAGATGAAAACAGGCTGGGCTCGGTGGCTCAGCCTGTAATACCAGTACTTTGGGAGGCTGAGGCGAATGTATTGCCTGAGCCCACGGGTTCGAGACCAGCCCTGGCACTTGGCGAGACTTCATCTCTACAATTAAAAAAAAAAAAATTAGCTGTGCGTGGTAGTGTGCACCTGTAGTTTTGGCTACTTGGAAAGCTGAGGCGGAAGGATCGCCAGAGCCAGACATGTTGACACTGGGGTGGGCTTTGTGAATATGCCACTGCACTCCAGCCTGGGCGACAGAGTAAGACTCCAACTCAAAAACAAAACAAAACAAAACAAAAAAAACCCATATATACTTATTTTTGTCCATAATGTTAGTAAAAATTAGCAAATATAACAATACTAAGTACGGTTAGGTTGTGTGTCAAAATAGCTTTTTTTATATTCAATATTTTTTATTATGATATTGTGGGGTACAGTTAAGGGTTAGGTATACAAATATGCTTCGTTCAGGCACTCTTGTTGATACGAGGTGTCTCCCCATTCCCAGACAGATATTTACTACCATTAATCCCATCTCTCTACCCCTCCCCCCGCATAATTTCCCACCACTGTCAGTCATTTTCTTATGGTAATACATTGGATGATCAAGGTCTACTACATGAGTGAGAACATGTGATACTCAGTTCCTTGTTTCTGTGAGAGGTCACTCAGTATTATAGACTCTAGTTCCATCCCCCTACTGGGAATATACTCTGAAGAACTCAAATCACTCTATAAAAAAAGATACCTGCACACGAATTATACATTTTAAATGGATGAGTTGTATGGTATGTAAATTATATTTCAATAAAGTTGCTTTTTAAAAATCATAAAAATAATAACACCCCAGTAGCAAAAAGCACACGCTGCAACAAAATCTTACTGTTTAAATACAGCTCTCCCACAAAAAGGAACCAAGAGTCCTTGGAGAAAATGTTTCTAGGACTGGGAAAGGGAAACTACAAGATGAGCCTGGAGCATAAAGTACCATATGAGCCTGGTACCATAAAGCAAAGAAGTACTCAAAAAAGAATAAGGGAGAAACGAGGTCATGTCAAGAAGACACAAAAACCAACATAAAAGATTTTCCAGCAGCTTAAACTGGAACATATTGAGAAACAAAATAAATAATGTAGAATTGAACTATAATCCAAAGTTTGGAATAAATTACAAGAATCCTTAGTGACATAAATAAATAATTGAATAAATCAATAAACAAACAAATAAATGGGGAAGAAGAAACAAACATCCTCTAGAAGAACTCCAAATAATTTGTGTAATGTTTACTGCCTTCTCTCCAGGAGGCAGAGCTTAATTCCTTTTTCCCCCAAGTATGGCCTGAACTTAGTGACTTGCTTCCAAGAAAAAGTGACTTCACAGTAGAAAAGTCTTAATCAAGTCACAGTTAACATTACCAGTGATATCACAAGGATACCATATATCCCTAGACATAATATTATAAGAAGGGCACTTCACTTCTGTGACATTCTTTAAAATGAAAAAAGTACCATCATTACATGAGATATTATGTGAGATGGAGAAATTGAGTAAGGAAGATATGGGTACTATCTATATTACCATTGTAACTTACCTATAAATCATAATTAAATCCAAAATTAAAAAATTATTAACCAAAAATTATAAATCAAGGTAGTAGAACATAAAGTTTTTCTGTCATATATACATATGTATGTACATATATACATATATATATATATATATATACACACACACACACACTTTATTTTTTAAAAACATTTGGAGAATAAATAGGGAATACCCCAACTCATTTTATGAAACTATCATTATCTGAATACCCAAACTTGATTTAGACAGTGGAAAAATAAAATAAAGGGCCAATTTTACTTATGACCAGGTTTGAAAATTATAAATCACTCCAATTATAAAGCAAACCAAATCTATAAATGTACAAAAACATCTCAACCAAGCTGGATGTGTCCCAGAAACACAAATATCTTTAATCTTAGAAAAATCTATTAATGTAACAGATTAAAGAAAAATAAGTTGATTATCTCAATAAATAAAAAGTAGTCAATAAAACATAAAAGTCTTTTATTATTTTTGAAGAAGTCACAGAAAACTGAAGTTATATGAGAATTTTATTTACCTGGCAAAAAGTATCAAATAAAATCAGCAAAAAATTATCATATCTAAAAAATGAAATCTTAATAATGTTTTATATATGCTTTATTTCAATAGCTTTATTTTTTTATTTATTTATTTTTTTTTAGTGTGCTATAGTTGTATTTCCACTCTTTTTTTTTCAGTATTTTTTATTATCATATTGTGGGGTACAGTTAAGGATTAGATGTACCAATATGCTTCGTTCAGACACCCTTGGTGATTAAAGGTGTCTCCCCGTCCCCAGGCAGATATTGAGTATCATTAATCCCATCCCCCCTCCCCTCCCCTCCCCATAATTTCCCACCACTGTCAATCATTTTCTTAGTGAACCTTGAACATCCAACGTAATACTATAAGAAAATGATTGACATTAAAGGTTTTTATACAACTTGATGTTGTTTTCCTTTACAGATTTTCTCCCTAAAATTCCTTATACACAGTCTTCTGGATATACTAACTTAGAATTATTCTAATTTGTCATATCCTATCAATTTCTCTCATTTGGAAAATTGGTT
>CAUYQG010057815.1:0-19930 GCA_963574415.1 Tarsius wallacei
AAAGGGCGGGAAGGGGCTTCTACTGCACATATTTTTTCTTTCAATCCTACAGTAAAGTTTTTCCCATAAATTACAATGGATAATTCTTTTTTTTTTTTTTTTTTTTTTGAGTTGGAGTCTCACTCTGTCCCCCCGACTGGAGTGCAGTGGCCGCTCCCGGTCACCGCAGCCTCGACCTGCTGGGCTCCGGCAATCCTTCCGTCTCAGCCTTCCAAGTAGCTGGAACTACAGGTGCGCGCTACCACATCTGGCTAATTTTTTGATTTATTGTAGAGATGAGGTCTCGCCAAGTTGCCCAGGCGGGTCTCGAACCCGTGGGCTCAGGCAATCCACTCACCTCAGCCTCCCAAAGGCGCGGGATTACAGGCTGAGCCACCGAGCCCGGCTGATAATTCTTTTTTAAATAACATTAGAAAATTAATGTGTATTGGAGAAGTGTTCTTGTGAGCAAAAAAGAGATATGCGTTCATAAGAGTAAAAAAAAAATTTTTAATGTTTTTTTAACTTAAAAAAACTACTTTTAAAAGTCCCCTCAAGAGTCATTGCCCAGACCGGATCTCAACACCTGCCTCAAATTCCCAGTGGGACTCAGGAAGTCAGGGTCCAGAGTTCACAACCAGCAGTGTCTGCCAATGTAAATATAGCCTAAGCTGCGGACTTTCTTGGCAAAATCACAAGTTTGTAAATAAATAAAGGTGTAACCGAGTAATAACTGCCCACCTGTTGCATCATCACATCAACACCCTTCTGCATGCTCTCTTATGACCAAAAAGGCCTTGAACCCTCTTCTTTCCATCCCCCCATCCTTGGGCACAACCACATGTCAAACAGTCCCCGCAAATGGAGCAACTTCCCCAGCTAAAAGCACCCCAAAAGAAGCCATTTTTCCTGACCTTCTTCAGCAGTCAGAAGGCCTTCAGATTTCCTGGGAAGATAGCCCTTGCCCTTGTATGACATGGTCAATGTGTGGAGTCAAAGTACACACATGTTAAGAAGTAAAGGAAGCCGGGCTCGGTGGCTCAGCCTGTAATCCTGCGCTTTGGGAGGCTGAGGTGAGTGGATTGCCTGAGCTCGCGGGTTCGAGACCTGCCTGGGCAACTTGGTGAGACCTCATCTCTACAATAAATAAAAAATTAGCCGAGCATGGTAGCGTGCGCCTGTAATTCCGGCTACTCGGAAGGCTGAGGCGGAAGGATCGCCGGAGCCCAGCAGGTCGAGGCTGTGGTGACCGGGAGCGGCCACTGCACTCCAGTCTGGGCGACAGAGTGAGACTCCAACTCAAAAAAACCCCAAAAACAAAAAACAAAACAAAAGAAGTAAAGGTGGGGATTGGCAGTTGAGGGAAACTGCCAGGGGAGGGAGGGGCATACCTCATCAACAAGGGTAACTGCATAATGAGCATTTGTATACCTGACCCTGAATGGTACCCCACATCTTTGAAATAATTTTTTTTTTTTAAAGTAAAGGCGGCTGGGCACAGTGGCTCACACCTATAATCCCAGCACTTTGGGAGGTAGAGGCAAGAGGACTGCCTGAGCCCAGGGATTAGAGACCAACCTGGTGAGACCAGCCTTGGTGAGACCTTGTCTCCATAATAAATCAAAAAATTAGCTGGGTGTGTTGGCATGTGCCTGTAGTTCTAGCTACTTGGAACTACTGAGGCAGAAGGATCGCCTGAGACCAGCAAGTTGAGGCTGCAGGAGCTGTGATTGTGCCACTACACTCCAGCCTGGATGATGGAGTAAGAGTCGGACTCAAAAAAAGGGGTGGGGCAGGAAGAGGCAGAGAAGAAGTAAAGGGCACCATTGGGTAACAGCCATCCAGGGCCAGGTGCATCCGTTCATTCCACACACCTCCATTCTATGCCCTGGGAAGCCCAGCAGGAAACAATGCACTAAGGCCCCTAATTTCTAGTGTGAGGAGACAGACGGTAAATAAGCAAACCAACGCATGGCACAGGACAGTGGTAACATCAGTGAAGACCTAGAACAAGTGACTTATGATAGGGGCTGGGGCAGGAGTTATTTTTATACAAGAAGGTCAGGGAAGGCCTTTCTGGAAAGGAGCACTCAAGCTGAGACCGGAATGATGAGAAGCAGCCAGTGCTGCAAAGATCCAAGGGAAGAGCATTCCAGGCAGAGGGAACAGCCCATGCAAAGGCCCCAGGACCGGAATGAGGAGTAGAAGGCAGGCCAGTATGGCAAAGGGGAGGGGCGGAAGCTGAGAGTGGCCTGTATCCGATGGGCCTCATGTGCCATGGTGGTGGTTTGGGATTCATCTGAGGCACAGTATGTCAACCTGGAGAGACCTAAGCACGGAGTGACGTGATCCAACTGGGTGCAGAACAGATTTTAATGGGACAAGTGTTGCAGTGGAATAATGAATGAAGATGCTATTGCAGGAGATGATGGTGACAAGGCTAGAGTGTCCACGTGAATGGAGAGATGTGGACAGAGCTGGGATAGCTTTCAGCAGCTGCAGAACTTCCACTGGGCTGAGTGAGGGCGGGGAGGGAAGGAGGACTCTGCCTGAGCATCCGGGGACTGGTGTGTCAGTGATGGAGACGAGGAAGATGGGCCAGTTCGCTCACAGCCGTTATCGATGCAGGCTATTCAGAGGCAGGAGAGACAGCAATGCGAAGGACAATAAATGATTCATTTCCAGAAAATGGAGTAAGGTTTGCTGACGTGATCAAAATACAAAACAAAGGGAGGCGTGGTAACAGTCACATTTTGCGGAAATGAAACTTACTTAGAAATAAAGCTGAAACCCTCCAATCAAACAGCAACAAGTACTTATTTTAACCTTATCTGGACCACAAACCGCAGAGGCAATGTCCAGGAAAAATTTGACCTCTGTATTACTCAGTCAGTGAGGAACCAGGGGAGAGGGCCGCACACTAGGAAATAAAAAGTTTGTTGTAACCACCTTGGGTGTGCCTGCCCACCAGACACCCGATCTTGCAAGCTTGTCATTGAAGTCTCAGTTCTGCTGCTCTCCACATCTCTGTGTCCATCCTTTTGATTTTGGATGGGTGAGTTCGTTTCTCACAGTGGTAGCCCGTGGTGCTAGGGGAGGAGGCATGGGAGGGCGCTTCATGGAGGGAGGGTGTGGGCAGGAATGGAAAGGCGGGCTGTGTGATGGAAGATGGAGAGGGCAGGGCTGGGGAGACAGAATGAGACCACACTGTGGACATTTTCAACTTCGCAGAGTGAGAGATTCCTCTTAGTGTTTTAACAGCCTCATGTGACAACCAGGCCAGCAGGAAGAACATCTGGATGGTGGAGGCAGGGGCCTCAGACCCACTGGCCCTGAAGGACACCTCCCTGAGAGGCATTAACTACCTGAGACAATTTTCCACAACCAGACACCTGCCCCCCGATCCAACAGGTTTAAAAGCTGGAACATGTCATTGTTCCCTGAGATGAGTGGGCACTCTGTATAAACCGAAGGGAATGAAATTCCAGATAGACAGGAGGACTAAGCTCAGGAGAATTTCTATACAACATAATGATTCTGAAGTTAATAATAATGTATACTCAAAAATTTCTAAAAGAGTAGATTTTAAATGTTCTTACCACAAAATGATAAATCTGTGAGGAAGCAGATATGTTAATTAGCTTGATTTAGTTAGTTTATAAGATATACATATACCAAAATATCATGTGGTACACCATAAATATATATAATTTTTGTTAATTAAAAAAATGAAAATGATAAAATGATAAGAAAAAAAAGATGCTATTCCGTTGTCCTCTGGCTCAGAGTAAGTCACGTGAATTGGAAGAATGAAGCAAAAAGCCGCCATGCTGATTTAGAGGGGAGTGTCATTTTTTTTTTTTTTGAGTTAGAGTCTCACTCCATCACCCAGGCTAGAGTGCAGTGGCACGCTCATGGCCACCCCAGAATTGGCCCACTGGGCTCCGGTGATTCTTCCACCTCAGTCTTCCAAGTAGCCAGAACTACAGGCGTGTGCTAGCACGTCTGGCCAATTTTTTGATTTATTGTAGAGACAAGGTCTCGCCAAGTTGCCCAGGCTGGTCTCGAACCCACAGGCTCAGGCAATCCACTCGCCTTGGCCTCCCAAAGTGCTGGGATTACAGGCTGAGCCACCAAGCCCGGCCAGAGACCCAGATGCCCCATCCTCTTTCCTCAGCCATGCCCCTCCCCCTTCCTATTCCCAAATACTACCTCAATAATTAGCAGTAAGTCTGCTGAGCATGGAAGTGGAGCCAGGTCTGGAGGATCATTTCGGCCAGGTATGGCAGGCCCAGAAAATTCTCTCTCTTCCCTCTCGTTCCTGGACTGCTATCTCCAACTGCCTCTCCCCTCCTGGCCAGTGCTGACCCTCACAACTGCTAGGTTTGCTTCTCAGACTCCCCAACAGAAACCTTAAGAACAGATAGGCCTACTCACTGAGCACTGTGTGCTGAGCACTGTGCATACATCACGGTACATGACCCTCGCAGCCACCTTATGAGGTAAGCCCTGTTTACAGGAGGGGAAACCCAAGTTAAAGAGGTGAAGGACACAGAGCTTGTGAGTGACGCAACCTGGGTCTGTCTGGCTCCCAAAGCCGGCCTTTCCCAGAAGTCTTTTTCCCAGGCTCATGTTTTGTCACTGTCTCTTGGAACATCTTCCTCGGGCCTCAGAACACACCCCCTCCTCTCCTATGCACCCCCGAGAGGCAACCTCAGCCTCCAGGTCACACATCCTAGACTCCAAGGGCTCTCCACAGCGAAATTAAAAATCTTTAAATACGTCTTCACTCATTCAGAATAGGATCAGTGCCCTCAGCACAGCCTGCAGCCCTCTGCAGCCCGGGCTCCTGTCCTCCTCACACCTGCACTCAGGCCAGCATCAGGATCACTTGGAGACTGTTAAAAATGTAAATATGAGTGGAACCATCTTCCCCAGTCACTGACTGATCCCTTTGGGATGGTTCCCGTGATGATAAGCGACATGATTGTTTACGCTGGCTAGTCACGCTCCTAAATGGTTTCCACGTATTAATTCACTTAGTCCACACGTGACCCCACGAAACAGATACTACTCAGAGATGTATTTAGCAGGTGAGATAATTGAGCCACAGAGAGGTCATTAACTTGCTCAACGTCATCAGCTAGTGAGAGGTGGAGTCGGAGATGAAAGGCAGCCTTCTCTTCTCAATACGAGAAATGAAACTCCTGTCAAGGGGTGGTCTATGTTTAGCCATGTAAAGGCACCTAACCGAAAACACATTGCACATCTGTGAATTTGTGTTTGTGTCTGAGTGTGTGGCACATTAGGAGCAAAAGGGAAGTGACAGTTGGCACAAGTGGAAGAATTTTGAAGGGAAGGATATAGAGAATTCTGAAGGTGGCAGCTAGGCCAGCCGTCCCAGGTTAGCACTGGGCCCTGCAGCCCACAAGGGTCCTGCTTGCTTGAGCACTGCAAGGAGACTTGCCACCTAACCCCTCCAGCCCAGCGAGGCCTGGGACCCAGGACCTGCCATCAGGGATCTCTGCTGCTCTTTACCATGGTAACTATTCCTGCCAGCTCTGTGCTTGGGAGTAGGCCTCAAGTTGCTTCCCAGAGAGATGACTGAGCCACAGGACATTGTCCCCAGGTCTCAGGGCAGATGATAATAATGAGATAGTAATAATAATCATGTATCGAGTATGTAGAGTTCCCCATTTCATCCTTGAAAGTAGAACACAGAATGGGCTCAGAGGTCAAGTAATTTGCTCAAAGTCACACGGCTAAAAAGTGGTGGAGCTGGGGTTAAACCCAAGACGAATGCTTTGACCCACTCTAGGGATCAGTAGTGACCGGCATCAGGACGCCAGCCAGGACAGGCTAGTAAGAGAGAGTCACAGAGTGTGCTGGACACAGTGGGAATGACCAACATTTGAGCTTCCAGGGGAGAAGCAGCTGGAGGACCAGATGGACAACCCCCGTGCAAAACATCCTTGAGGCTGGGCCTCCAGAATGGTGTGTGACTCTGAACACAAGGCTTCTGGCTGCAGCGGGGGAGCCTGCCCGAGCCAGGCCGCCTAGGCCCAAGCACTCTGCCATGCAGACCCACCCCAACATTTGTTGGGCCCGGGGCAAGGACCAACAGAGGCCAGAGATCATATGTCTAAACATTTAAAGCATTTTAAAGTTCCAATCAATCCAACAGACTGTTAAGCAAAACACATTCTGTCATCCTACCCTGACACATAAACCTTCGTAAGGACCTGGAAGGCCAGGCATGAATCTAGAATCCTTGGAGTCCACAGAGTTCTGTGTCTGGAGGAGGAGGTACTGGGAAAGGGGCCCAAAGCCCACCCCTTCTCTCCCCATTCCCAGTTCTGTGGCACCCCTTGAAGGACCTTGGCCACACATGTGGACACTGAGCCACACACTCAAACTCCGTCCATGCCTTTCAAGAAAAGTTGCATTGTGATCACCATTTGGGCCCACTCCTTGCTCCTGGAGGAAGGCAGACCCAAGGAAGAGGCCCTGTGGGCATGGGGCCCTATGGCTGACTGGACTGGAATTCACAGTGTCCGGTACCCACACGTGGTCTAGAAGCAGGTATGTGTCTTCCCCTTGAGTCTGAGGCATCACCAGAGCAGGTCCAGAGCAGACCTTCTACGGCTCGGGGTCCAGGGCAGGGCCCTTCAGGTCTGGTTCTCAGGAGGTTGTTGCTGTCACCACTTCCTTATTGTGAAACTTCGCGCCTGTGAGTTCATCCCTCTGTGCCTTGCTTTCCTCATCTGTAAAATGGAGCTAATTACAGTAGGGAATAACTGAGCAATAAGTGGCTTATTTAGTATGAGTAAAGTGCTTAGGACACTGCTTGGAAAATAGTAAGTGTTATATAAATGCCAACAATTAAGTGTAATTATTATTTGGGTTTAGTCAGGCGTCCTCAGAGCTGTTAACAGATGGAGTGCTGCCGAAAACTCATGTCTTGACTGGGGACAGGCAAGAACTATTCTGGAAGCCCTGGAAAGTTCTACGAACCAGGCTTTCTGCAGTCTGCTCTGTTCTCAGGCCAAAGACTGTCATAGGAACAGAAATTATGGGGAGGAGGGACAGAAGGGAGAGGGACAGAGGGAGACAGGGCATTTGCTCTTATCCATTCAAAACCATTTCTAGGCAGCTGCCTCTCCAGGCTCCAGGGGATAAGAAGGAGCAAGACAAGGGTCCTCGCCTCCACTCATCTCCCTTCTCAGGGCTGAAAGGCGGGGTGGGTTAGAAGGAAGATAGTGAACAGGGAAGCAAAGAAATAAACATGACCCTTACAGAGACATGGGGAGTGAACGAAGCCAAATAGGGTAAACTGAGAGAGAATGATGGGTGAGGGTGGTGGATGGGAGCTGGGCAGGCAGAAGTGAAACCCACTCTAAATATTAGACCACTGCTGCTAGTCCATGGACCACACCTTGAGTAGCGAGGCTTTAGACAACAGATTTTATTGTAACTGTATTGAGAAAACTTTGAACAATCTTAAGTGGGGACACGATATGGTCTGATTGTCAACTTACATGGCAAAAGGGACCCTGCAGATGCAAGTACAGTTAAGAAGCCTGGGATGGAGGGAGTATCCTGAATTATCTCGGTGGGCCCAGTCTAACTTCCTGAGTCTTTAAAAATGGCTAAGGGCCAGGCTTGGTGGCTCAGCCTGTAATCCCAGCACTTTGGGAGGCTGAGGCGACTGAATTGCCTGAGCCCATGGGTTCGAGACCAGCCCAGGCAACTTGGCAAGACCTTGTCTCTACAATAAATCAAAAATCAGCCAGGCGTGGTAGCGCACACCTGTAGTTCCGGCTATTTGGAAGGCTGAGGCAGAAGGATCACTGGCACTCAGCAGGTTGACGTTGGGGTGGCCGTGAGTGTGCCACTGCGCTCCAGCCTGGGCGACAGAGTGAGACTCCAACTCAAAAAAAAAAAAAATTGGCCAAGGAAGGCAGAAGGTCAGAGAGATGGGGTGAAGGAAGAAGAGGCATGAGAGATTCAAACCAAGAGAGGACTTGACTCACTGCGGCTGGCTTTGGAGTTGAAGAAGCCAAGAAATACAGGTAGCTTCTAGAAGCTGGGAATGACTCTCAGCTGACAGCCATCCATGACGTAGGACCTCAGTCCTACAGCCACAAAGACTGAATTTTCCAACAACCTGAATGAGCCAGGAAACGGATTCTCCTCTAGCGCTTCTAGAACTCAACTCTATCACAACACCCTGGTTTTAGCCCAGTGAGACCCTACAGAACTGTAAAATAACAACTTTGCATTGTTCTAAGCCATTAAACCCATGGTAATTTGTTAATGCAGCAATAGAAAATGAATACACGTGGTTTAAAGCAAAAGAAGAAAGTGTTTCAAGAAGGAGGGGGCCATCAGTGTGTCACAGGCTGCTGAGAGATTGAGTCAGAGGAAGATGGACTAACTGTTGGATGGAGCAACACAGAGATTGTTGTTAACCTTGACAACCAGTTTCAGTGGATGGTGAGGTCGGAAACCAGACTGGAGTGTGGTGAGGCATAAGGGCAGGATGAGGAAGCAGTGAAGACAGACAACTCTGTTGTGAAGTTTTGTTGTGAAGAGATGTGAGAAAATGAGGCAATTTCTGAAGAAGGGTGCGCATTTATGTAAGAGTTTTGCATTGCCACCCTGGGCAACATAATAAGATCCCATCTCTATAAAAATAAATAAATAAATAAAAAAGTAGCTGGACATGGTGGTGCACACCTGTAGTCCTGGCTGCTCAGGAGACTGAGGCAGGAGGCTCGCTTGAACCCATGAAGTCAAGGCTGCAGTGAGCTATGATTGCACCACTATGACAGAACAAGACCTTGCCTCTAAACAAAAAATGATTAAATATATAAGAGTTTTACTGTGTTTCAATGGGAGACAGAGAGCAGGAATTTTGCCAAAGGAATTGATCTTATAGGGATAAAGAGTTAGATTTGTGAGTGGGGGTGGGAAGATCAGGAGCAAAGTGAGACACAGACCACTAAGTGGAAGGGTTGGCATGGGCAGAAAGGAGGGGCGGTGGCTCACACATGTAATTCCAGCACTTAGGGAGGTTGAGGCAAGAGGACTGACTGAGGCCGGGGTTTGACACCAGCCCGGGCAACTTGGCAAGACCTTGTCTCTACAACGAATCAAAAAATTAGCCAGGCATGGTTGTAGGCACTTGTAGTCCCAGCTACTTGGAAGGCTGAGGCAGAAGGATCACCTGAGCCCAGCAGGTTGAGGCTACAGCAACTGTGAGCATGTCACTACACTCCAGCTTGGGTGATAGAGTGAGACCCTTACTCATAAATAAATAGACAAACAAATAAAATAAAGAAATAGGAGATGAGTACAGGTGGAAGGTCGTTTGTAGTTTGATGGTAGAAGGAAAAGAACTTTCAGACTGATGGCTTCTGTTTTGTTATCAAAATGACTGAAGTATCTGAGTGTTGGGAATCACACCTGTGGTCTCAGCGCTTCAGGAGGCTGAGGCGGGAGGACTGCTTGCACCCAGGAGTTTGAGACCAGCCTGAGCAACAAAGCAAGACCCCACGTTTGCAAAAAATATAATAAAAAAGTAGCCAAGCATGGTGGCACACCATGTAGTCTCAGCTACTTGGAGACTGAGGTAGAAGGATCATTTGAGCCCACAGTTGGAGTGAGTTATGATCACGCCGCTGTACTTCAGCCTGGGCAACAGAGCAAGACCCCATCTCTAAAAACAAATAAATAAACTGGGCTCAGTGGCTCAGCCTGTAATCCTGCGCCTTGGGAGGCTGAGGTGAGTGGATTGCCTGAGCCCACAGGTTCGAGACCCGCCTGGGCAACTTGGTGAGACCTCATCTCTACAATAAATGAAAAAATTAGCCGGGCGTGGTAGCGCGCGCCTGTAGTTCCAGCTACTTGGAAGACTGAGGCGGAAGGATCGCTGGAGCCCAGCAGGTAGAGGCTGCGGTGGCCGGGAGCGGCCACTGCACTCCAGTCTGGGTGACAGAGTGAGACTCCAACTCAAAACAAAACAAAACAAAACAAAATAAAAACAAATAAATAAATAAAAATTAAAATGAAATGACTGAAGTGAGGTCTTGTGTTAAGGTACAAGGAGAAATATAGCATGTTGGGGGATTTGAGGAGAGAGAAAAAGGTATTAAATGGCTTATCCTGGAACATGGGAGCAATCCATCACAGAAATAAAACAGCTGGCCCCAGCAGGGAAGTGGCCTTTGCTGTGTCTTTCTCCTCCTCCCGCCGGCACTTGGACTGGGAATGGTCTGTTTTGTTCAGGCCGGTCTTTGGAGTATGTCACTACTAACCAGATGCAGAATCTGAGCAACTTCTTGGCCTGCCTGAGCCTCCATTTCCTCAGCGTCATAGCTCAGCCACACTCAGCTCACCTCCTTCCATCACAGGAGACACACCTGCCACAGTGCTTTGTGGACTCAGGCGCTGTCCAAGCATGTGATTTCAGCAGCAGCCTCTACCTTCCAAGATCACTCCCTCCCAAAGCATGAGCAATAACTTCTACCTCCACCCAGTCCCCAAGAGGCCTGAGAGACGCCCAGCTCCAGTTTGTCTTACTGGAGCAAAGGCGGCAACACAAGTCTGTCTGGGATTGGCTCTCCTCGGGGTGCTCCTCCAGCCAACGCGTCTGCACCTGTCAACTGGTGGATAAAGGAGGGGAAATAGAGGGCCTGCTCCTGCCCTGCCACCTACTCAGGTTGCCCCAGAAGCATCAACAAGACTTCTGACTTAGGGCCCTGCGAAAAGCTCTCTGGTGGCTTAGTCCTTGTCAGGTAGGTGGTTTGGGGAAAGGCAAGTTTACAGAAATTAGACAAATAAGCCTCATTGTGACCAAAGAGAGTCATCGTTCTCCCAGTGGAAAGCAGGGATCAGAGAGCTCAGGGATTTTGCCCAGGGTCAGACACAGGCCTGCTGAGGACCTGGAAAGCCAATCAGGTGGGTTGGACTCCAAGCTCAGGTTCACCTAGATAGTCCTTCCGCAAGGCTTCCGAGATGGCCCCCACCGTTTGACAAGACTTTAACTCATGATTTGAAAGACCTATGTTTAGAGCAGACACCATCTTACAGTATATTAATAACTTATTAATCTGTAGCCCTACAAAAGAAAACTCTTTAAATAACACCGTTATAAGATTAAACTTTTTAGGAAAAAGGGGATATTGAAAAAGTCCAAATTAACTTATGACAGGCAAAATATTTGGACTACATCTTAACCTCCAGACAAAGAAGTTTGACAACAGAAAAGAAAACCGCCAACCATGCTAACACAAACAAATAGGAGCCTTTTAAAGAATGACTGGTTTCCGTAAAATATAGATTCCAAACCTTGCTATTATTGCTAAACACTAAACCTCTTTATGAGGCCACAAGGGGGGTGGATACTGGCCCCTTTAAATGGACATCAGAATGTCAGGGAGTTTTCCAAGATTTAAAAGAGGCTTTAACTTCCACTCCCGCACCTGGCCTGTCTAACCTAGGAAAGCCCTTTTGCCTTTATATACCTAAAAACAAGAGATAGCCATGGGGTTCTTATTCAAGAATGAAGTGATACTCCCAGCCAGTTGCCTACTTCTCCAAACAATTTAACATGGTTAATAACGAGTGGCCTTTGAACAATAACAACTACTGCCTTACTCAGAAGAGACTACAAAGTTAACTTTTAGACAGCTTATAGAGGTTATCACTAGCTACCAGGTACAAAATGTACTGGAAGCCAAAAACAACAATAGATGACAAGAAAAATATTAACTAAATATCAGATGCCCCTCCTTGACACCCCTGAGGTTATCCTTAAGATTTGTCAACTTTTTTTTTTTTGAGTTGGAATCTCACTCTGTCACCCAGGCTGGAGTACAGTGACACACTCATGGCCACCACAGCCTTGACCTGCTGGGCTCAGGCAATCCTTCCATCTCAGCCTTCCAAGTAGCTGGAACCATAGGAGTGCACCACCATGCCCAGCTACTTTTTTTTGACATATTGTAGAGACAAGGTCTCACCAAGTTGCCCAGGTGGACTCCAACCCCTGGCCTCAGGCAATCCTCTCACCTCTGCCTCCCAAAGTGCTGGGATTACAGGTGTGAGCCACCATGCCTGGTGTTTGTCAATCTTTAAACCCAGCGACTTTGACGTCAGTCTCAGAGTCTGGTAAACTCGTTTATTCCTGTGAGGAAACCATAGAAGAGATATACTCTAACAAGAATGATCTCCAAGATGAGCCTTTAACTAACCCAAATGAAAAATCATTTACAGACAGAAGCAACTGTATTGAACAAAGAACCAGAAAAACTATTAATAAAGGTACCTGATTTCAAACCAGGCAAAGTGGGGTCAAAGGGAGGCCCAACTTTACCTGTATGATGAACACTCGTATACCTATTCCTGAGTTGTATCCCATGTCTTTAAAATAAAATAAAAAATAAATAATTTTTTTAAAAAAAGATTCAGGAAAACTGACTATACAACAGTAAATTTACATGAGGTCATAGAGACACGAACACTTCCCAATAATACTTCAGCTCAAAAGACAAAACTTATAGCCCTAACACGAACACTCCAACTAAAAAAGGAAAGGAAATTAACACTTACATAGATTCTAAGTATGCCTTCTTAGTCATTCATACTCATACCACTACATGAAAAGAATGAAGAATGTTAACAGGGAAGATCTCCCCTATAAAGCATGAGACTGGAATTTTAACTCAATAAGAAACTAAAGCCTTTAGAGATAACTATACTACTTTGTAAAGAATATCAAAAAGGATTTTTTTAAATCACACAGAGAAAGACTCACTAATCATACAACAAAACAACTAGAAACAATAAAATAAAGACTATGATGCCACTTATTCCACAAAGCCCTAATACCTTTGTTAAGTCACAATATACTCAAGAAAAAATACTTTGAACAAAACAATGTGACTTTAACTTAAATAGTCACAAATAGTGGAAAGGGAAAACAAGACTCCTCTTGCCCAGGAAGATTCTTTGAAAAATAGTTAAGAGAGTACATGATTCCACCCATCTGGATAGAGATGCCCTGGAAAACTTAATATGACAATCTTTCACAAGACTGTGATGCTTACAATTCTACTGATTTTTGGCCCATGTTTTTTTAACTGCCTGGTTAAATTGGTTTCTTCCAGACTTAAATAATATACAAGTCAGTGAGGGTGTAACTACTCACTCATGTTCCCTTTACTCTGTAAATGAGCCAGGGAGGAGGGCACTTAAAAAAAAACCTACTTTACTCATACCTACCCAAGAGAGGACTGACAAATATACTTCACCCAGATGACACCATCTCAAGGTTACTGATATTTTATTAGTGTTTGTAAATACAGTCACTAACTAGATTGAGACTTGCCCCTTTCAAACTGAAAAAGCCACAGTTAGCCAAAGCCTTACTGAAAGAAATCACTCTCCATTTTGGAGTTCATAAAACCCTCCAGAGTGACAATGGACCATCTTTTATAACTAAAATTTCTCAACCAGTATCAACAGCCTTACGAATTGAATAGCACTTACACAATTCTTAGAGACTCTAGTCATCAAGAAAACAGGAGAAGACTAATCACTTTCTTTAAAAATACACGTAAATCATGTCAAGAAATGCCATAATCATGACTTAAACTGATGCCTAAAACTTTAGTCAAAACTAGAATCTCACCTGAAAGTTCACTTCACTTAAGTCCTTAAAAAATATTGTACAGATGTCCCTTCTTGTCCTCTAACCTTTTACAAGACAAGTAATCCTTAAAAATAACCCAACACAAAACTAATTTAGGACAAATACAAAAGACTATTCAAAAATATGCTAACCAAATTCTCCCTACACCTGACAAGACTCCCTTTTCACCACCATTTCAGCCCAGAGATTTGGTTTTACTCAAAACATAAAAAAAAAGACTGTACAATACCAACTCCAACCAAAACAGAAAGGGCCATTTCAGGTTCTCCTTAACACACAGGAAATTACAGGAAACCAACAGTCAGATACATGTGTCTAGAGTTAAACTTACGCCTCCTGAATCCGCACAGGTCAAGAAACCTGCCACAGCTGACCAACTCTCCTACTACTGTGAGCCGATTGAAGACCTAAAACGTCTCTTCAAAGAGAAACCAAACAAACCAAAGACGATTAAAGATATCAAATGCCTATATTCAAGAATGTATATTCTTTTTTGTTTCATTACCTTTCTATACACTTTGCTGTCATTTTTTGGAAACAGAATGAAAACAAAATACTATTTTTAATTTATCTCACACCATTGCCACAAATGAGCAACTAAAAGACTGTTGACTGTCATGAACCTCCCAGAAAACTAGAAAAATAACTTTTCTGCACCACCCAGTCTCCCATAAATTTTACTGCTATGTAGGGGAGGCCTGACCACATGAAAACATTTATTCCCTTTGAGGTTTCTTTACCTACTCAGTCTTTTCCTTACTATAAACTACTACTTATAATAAAACCATAGGTATTAGAGCTTATCATTAAATTGTACTAGTACAAACCTTGTAACCCCTACACAAAAAAAGATCAGTCACCACCCAGATGATCCATATAGTCAACTTCATTTAATTTCTCTACATGCCAACACAATTTAACCCACGAGTTCCAGGCCAAGATGAAGATAAAATAACAATACATCAAAGTACAATTTTACATCAATTTTAGACTATTTACTTATAACACAAAAAGAGTATGTACAGTTATAAATAAAACTTACTATGCCTACATAAATGTCATTGGACAAGTTGAAGAAGATATGATAAGACTAGGTGACTCCACAGTTTCAGAAAAGAGGTCCATACTAGAAATTCTGTTTGGAACACTATTAAAAACTCCATGCCTTCTTCTGCCTGGGTCATTCATTTTATTGATCCTATTGTGATGATTATAGTTCTACTGATTTTTGACCTATGTCTTTTTAACTGCCTGGTTATATTTGTTTCTTCCAGATTGAAACAATTTCATGTCCACACAGTGATCATACAAAGATTTCAGCTGGTACAACTGATGCCACCATTGAGACCAGCCTAGACATTTTAGATCAAATAAAAAGAGATTTTTTTAGGTCCCTGAAAAGGTAAGCCTATGTCCCTTGTCAGCTCTGAAAAAGACAAACTTTCCTCTCTTGATACCCCATAGATTATAGAATAGAAATCTCATAGGGGAGAAGTTGAGCCAGGACAACAAATATAGCTTAGATATAGACAGATGATTTTCTTACAGACAGACATAGCTTAAATAATTAAGGAACCAGATGGTCAGACAGATGGACACTGTCTTACCAGGGCATAACTCCCTTAAACAATACTTATACTGAGCAAACCCCAGACCAGACCTTGGAATGTGCGACGATTGACTACAAAGACCATAAACAAGGCAGCAGGGAGTTACCAGAGACAAAGACATGGTGTTTTAATAGACTGTAACTTTTCCTATTATTTCCAAAGTCCCTCATGATACAAGTAAGCTTAGGAATAAAATAAAAATTAAAACTTGTGATCAATAACCTATAACCCGTCAATGACTTATAACCCACTGCATATCCCATATAACACACAAAACTTAGCTTTGAAATAGGTTGCTTCATCATCATTTGTGTTTATACACAAAACACTTTAACAACAACAAGCCCACTTGCCCTTTCCCTTAAGACACCGTTTCTCTCTTGAATGTGTCTTTTTTTCTCTAATAAACTACACTGTAAAACTCCCTCTACAACTCACTTTAAAATTATTTTCTACAACATAGCCGAGGACCCACAGAACAACTACACATTATACCACTTGACATCAAAAGGAAGACAATGTGAGGCACAGGGGGCCATCTAGAAGCTGGGGACGCCTTGGCCTGGGAGAGCCTGAGGCTGGAGAGTCTGGAACAGCCTCTCCCTCCCAGCTTCAGGAGGAACCAGCCCTGAAGATGCTGGTTTTGGGCTTCTGGTCCCCCAGGACTACACTAATGCATTTCTGTTGTTTGTCACTTTAGTTTGTGGCACTTTTTGATGGCAGCCCTAGGAAACAGATTCAGTAAGTGAATGAGAAGGAGCACTTGGGACTCCTCTCCTCTGACTTCTTTCACCAAGGCACAGGAAGAGCAGACAGGCAGAAAGAATGGCGGGAACAAAAGCCTGGAGCAGAAACCAGCGACACATCCTGCAGGCATGAGAGCCACAGTGCCCAGGCCAGGAAGCTTCTTTAGGTCTTAAGAACATACCTGCAGATGGTAAGGAGGGCCTGATTCCACAAACTTAATATTAATAAATGTCCATTTAAATAGTATAGATGTTATTAAGTTTTCATTACCTGTTATATTTATTAATCATAAAAACTGCATGACATTTGAACACAGTTCTTTGGTTAGACTTTCTGTGATCCCTTTTCCGTATGCACAGTAGTTGCTAAGAAATTATAAAATAGCTACCCATAGTTAATTTCCAAAGCAAAATTCTAAGCATTGCTTCCACCGTTTATTCATAATAAACATATTTTGAAAGATACATTTAAATATGGTTGATCTGATATGGGAGAGGGGCTACAAAATCAATGCTACCTAGGCCAATGATGGTCTTGAGCTGGTGGGCACAGGCTGGCAGTGTGGCCCAGTGGGCATGGGCTGGCGGTGTGGCCAGCAAGGTGCAGGGCAGAAGGTGTGGAAGCTGGGGCCTGAGAGACAGGCAGTGTCTGCGTACAATAAGGATCTCCTAAGTGGATTCTGGGAAGTCACTGGAAGGTTTTAAGCAGAGAATGAGGGGCTCCAGGAAGTGCTCTAGAGGAGAGACACCAGGAAGAAGTCTGGGACCGACAGGCCAGGACAGTCTCTCTGTGTCCTGGAAACCTACTTCAGACTCTGACAG
Organism: Tarsius wallacei; assembly: GCA_963574415.1. Taxonomy (NCBI): domain Eukaryota; kingdom Metazoa; phylum Chordata; class Mammalia; order Primates; family Tarsiidae; genus Tarsius; species Tarsius wallacei. The sequence continues at coordinate 16,875 of CAUYQG010057815.1, forward strand.
GTGACAGTGTAGCAGAAGCTCTAAGAATCCTGCTCCCTCCCCTGCCTGATTGCAGCCCCCTTGCCCTTCAATTCTCAGCTGGGGAAGCTTCTCTGACATCCTATGTTGCACTCCTGATACACCACGCTTCTCCTTCACTACCTTTTCACACTTTACAACGATGTATTTATTTGTGCAATTCTTTGATCAGCATCTCTTTCCCTAAACTGTAAATGTTTCTCCCCTCTTTGCACCTGAGTGGCTTAAGTCAAGTTTTCCTGGACACCTGGAAATCTCTGGTACATTCATGACACATCTTGCCATGGATACTGTGACCTCCAGATGTACCCAGGCCTTGGCCTTTCCTCTTAGTGGAGCCCTGGTTTGCCCCAGGCACCCTGCTAGACTTACCTTCTTCCATGTGATCCTTATCATTGTCCCTCACAGTAGTGGTCATTCTCTGCCTTGGTCTATACAACCCCACTTGACCTCTTCCTCTGGTAACAGGACTTCCTTTCCTTTGGGAAATGGCTTCTTCCTTACTCCAAACATGCCGTTTTGGCTGAGACTGCCATTACAGTTAATGGCAGTAAGACTGCCCCCTGCTACCTTAAGGAACAGGCACATTGTCTGGGACCAGCCATCTCCCAGACTGGGGTGACTGATCTGGGATGGACACGTAACCCAAGCCTAGTCAGTCAGAGTCTTCCTCTAACGTTTTTCTAACTAGGGTCAGGAGAGACGTTCTGCCTTTGCTCTCTGACCTCAAAGGTGAAAGCCTGTGACCGGAGTTCTAGCCTTTTGGAAGCAGCCAGGCTAAGAGAATAAAGCCAATGTAAGAGACCAGGAGTGCAGAGAGAAAGATGATGTCACGATGTCTCTGAGGCCAGCTCTGGTTTTCCCCTACCCTTGATTTGCATTTTTGAGTCAATCAATTCTCCTTCTGTTTAGAATTGTGAGCATAACCAAGAATCCTGCCTACGATGCTCCGTTACTCAGTCAAACCCCAGAATTTCAGGGAACCCCTCAGTTGCCGGACAGGCTCAGACTCCTGCTGCCCTGAGTTTTGACTCTCCCTTGAACTGCTCTAGCTTCTGCTGTAGCTACCCTCGCTGCACTGCTTCAACTCTTAGCTCTGGACCAAATATCTACCTTAGCACTAAGATAGGGCAGAAATGCCAAAGACCTGACTAGAAACCCAAGGGGTCACCGCAAGGAAAGAAATAACGTACCTTTTGATGGCAGCCCTAGGAAACTGATTCAATAAGTGAATAAGGAGAATGAGCACTTGGGACTCCCTTTCTCTGACTCCTTTCATGGAAGCACAGGAAAAGCAGTTGGGCAGAAAAAACAGTGGGAACAAAAGCCCAAGGCAGGAACCACCAAGGTGATAAATGCACAAAACACATGTGATTCTGGAGCAGAAGTCTTCAGTTTGCTTGCTTCAGGGCATGCAGGCCTATTCTACCGCATGAGCTATTTTGAAAACTGCTTCTTTTTGAAATTACTTCCTTTCACTGTCACCCAGGCTGGAATGCAGTGGCATGATCAAGGATCACCACAGCTTCAACCTCATGGGTTCAGGCAATTCTTCTATACCTCAGCCTCTCAAGTAACTGGGACTACAGGTGCACACCACCATGCCTGGCTAATTTTTTTAATTTTAATTTTTTTTTTTTTTGTAGAGATGAGGTCTTGCTATGGTTCCCAGGTTGGTCTCAAACTCCTGAGCTCAAGCAATCCTCCAAACCATGATGTCCCAAAGTTCTGGAATTACAGGAATGAGCTGCCATGCCTGGCCCAGACAACCCAATTTTTTAAAAGGAAAAACAGATTTCAACAGATACTTCACACACACACACACACACACACACACACACACACACACACACACACACAGAGATTTAAGACTAGCCATGAAAAGGTATCCAACCATTAATTATCAGGGAAATGAAAATGAAAATCCAAATGAAATGCCACCACCCACTTACCAGCATGGCTAACATTTAAAAAGACTGACTACGGCGGGGCTTGGTGGCTCAGTCTGTAATCCTGCGCTTTGGGAGGCCGAGGTGAGTGAATTGCCTGAGCCCGCGGGTTCGAGACCCGCCTGGGCAACTTGGCGAGACCTCATCTCTACAATAAATCAAAAATTAGCCGGGCATGGTAGCGCGCGCCTGTAGTTCCAGCTACTTGGAAGGCTGAGGCGGAAGGATCACCGGAGCCCGGCAGGTGGAGGCTGCGGTGGCTGGAGCGGCCACTGCACTCCAGTCTGGGCGACAGAGTGAGACTCCAACTCAAAAAAAAAAACAACAACAACAAAAAAAAACAACTTCAAAGTACACTAAAATAATGTCAATGAGACCAAAGACAAGATGCCCGGGTTCATAAACAACCCAGCAGCATCAGAATAAGAAGATCTACAAGTAATTAGAATTCTTTACAGCTTCACTGAAGAGGATAAACTTTGGGCTACAAGATTAGTATGTGGGTGTCATGCGGTGACATAGGTAGTGAGGGTGGAATCCCTAAAGACTGTCTGAAATACAGTTATGCAACTGGCTCTCAGGAAACTGGAACAAACCTGGAACTGATGTGGGGTCCAAGCACTTGATTCATGGTGCCGACACACGATTTATCAAGAGAGAGATTTATTAACCAGGTTTGACTGGCCAGGGCCTCTCACCAGACTTACAAGTCACTAGGTGAGGGCCTTACATTGCAGCAGGGGCCTTTCTTAAATATACAAAAGCGTGCCTAATCCACAAGGCCGTTATAATTCAAATTCGAACAACACAAAGTCCGCCAGAGGCTTGCCTGCCACAATTCAAACAGAGAAAAGCCTACTAGAATTTAAAAGGGGCTTATCGCACAACACTCACACACTGCCAGCAGGGGTTACAGAGCAAAAAAAGCTAGTTAACTTATCTAATATAGCCATTTGGGGCTTCCAAGTAGGGCGTTCTTTCCTGGATTTCCAAGAATTACTAAGTTTTAGGGGAGAGGTCACAGCACACAGTTTCAGCATACTTAATATATGAGGTTATAGTTTCATTACATTTCACATAATTCATCAC
>CAUYQG010057817.1:0-16736 GCA_963574415.1 Tarsius wallacei
GTAATCCCAAGCCTGTAAGACCAGTCTGGGCAACTTGCTGAGACCTCGTCTTTACAATAAACCAACAAATTATCTGGGCATGGTGACTCGTGTCTGTAGTTCCAGTTACTTGGAAGGCTGAGATGGAAGGATCACCTGAGCACAACAGATCAAGGCTGTGGTGGCTGTTAGCGTGCCACTGCACTCCAGCCTGGGAAACAGAGTAAGCCCCAAACTCAAAGAGAGAGAGAGAGAGAGAGAGAGAGAGAGGGAGGGAGGGAGGGAGGGAGGGAGGGAGGGAGGGAGAGAGAGAAATTTTTTTCCACCTGAAGTTCCAGGTCAGTTTAACATAAGACCTCATAAAAATTAACTGTGGGTACTCAAGAATATTAAATAACAACCTTTTTTTTTTCTATTCTGAGAGTAGTTATTTTCAGGTGAATTGGAGCTAATATTACTGAGAATTTCCTACTTTCATCTTAGCTCTGCATTTGAGAGTAGTCAAGTATTCTTTTCTCTAATTCTTGCCAGATTATAATATTATCATCACCATTTCTCAAGACTGGTTTTATATACCTACTGGGCATTGAATTAAGTATTTGAAGGCATTTCTTGCCCTCTGGGGATGTGCAGTCCAAAGCAACATACAGTGGCACAGAAAAACATAAATGAAAATATGCCAGAACATTTGGGGAGAGGAGTACTTAATTAGAACATGAAATAGTAACACCAAAATGTATCTGTATAAATTAGTGCCTATGGATTTGCTTAAGTTTCACACTACATAATTGGGGTGTCAACATATTTTTAATACTGAGTGATAACATTGGATCTTATGTTAGATTGCCGCTTTTCAACTTAAATCTGAATAAGACTACTTGACAATATTGTTAAAATGTACATTTTGATTCACTAGGTCTGCAATGAGATCTGGTATTCTTCATCTCAGTTAAGTTCCTAGGGATGTTGATGCTACTGTACTGTGACTACAGTTTACGTAGCAAGGTATTAGATAATAATCTTCATCATGTGCACTGCAGTTTAAAGTTTACAGCATTCTTTCTCACATAATGTATCATCTAATATTTACCACAGTTATATAAAGCACACAGAGAAAGATTTATTTATTTACAGAGAAGAAAACTAAAGTGAATGTGACTTTTTTCAAGCTTTTCAGATGTATAACTTCTAATCAATATAATGCAAGACATTTGTTCTCAGATTCCATGAGTAAATCTCTTTCATTAAAATAATGTGCCAAAGCTATATGAAAATTTATTTATATTCAATTTACCTCTAATATTAGTAGCCATTTTAAAAAGTTTCATAGGAATATATGTTTACTTCATTATATGCTATTTAAAATGGATTTTCTGTCAGGTGCAGTGGCTCACTCCAGTAATCCCAGCACATTGGGAGGCCAAGGCGGGCAGTTTGCTTGAGCACAGGAGATTGAGGCTGTCTTGAGTCATGATGGTTGTGTTCAAGCTGCTGTATTCCAGCCTAGGCGACAGAATGAAATCCCAACTCAAAAATGAATGAAAGAATGAATGAATAAGTAAATATATAAATAAAGTGTATTTTCTTAGTGTCCGGCATCTGTAATTAATTTTCAAAATGTTGTATTACTTACTATTAAGTAAGATTGGGCTTATAACCTAGTAATCTAAGAAACAATTTTAGAGTTCCTAAAAAGTCAAAATCTGTAATTTTCAGAACACATAAGATTGTCTAATAACTGGTTATGAGGTGACAGAAAATCATTGGGACCAAAATATCCACATATAAATTTTAGCTCTTTCAATTCCTGTGTGAATGAGGGCAGACAGTTATAAAAAAATGCGAAGGATTTCCTACTCATAATTGGAAGAAGATAATCATTTTTTCCCTCCTTTTCTCAAACCCTTATTTTATACCATCATATAAGTAAACATTATACCAATATGGCTTGGTAAAATGGAAAGACATTCTGGAGTTCAAATCTCAATTCTTTCATCTTTTTATTCTGGGTGCTTAACATTCCAAAGGTTCAATTTTCCATAATTTAATTCATTTAGATCCATAAAATGTATTGTGTATGAGTCATATGCCAAAAGTATGTATGCTTCGTATAGGATATCCTTACTCTCAAAGAGCTCACAGTTGTGGGATGGGGACATCTCACAATATAATAAGCTAAGTACATCCTAAAATTATTTGATCAACTATAAAATGAGGTTTATGACACCGATGTAACTCATGAAATTATTGTAAAGATAGAATAGGTTAATTAAAAAAAAATTGAGTTTTGTGACTGGAAATTTAAAGGCTCTCATAATGCCAACTTTTCTTCCTTTTTTTTTTCTCTCAGACACAGTAGTAAGAGTGTTGCACAAAATAATTACTTAAATCTTATAACCAACTCTAGAATGTAAATCAGTGGAGAAAGTGACATTCCTTTATATGCATCTTGGTAGTTGTACTGCCATTCCTTTATATGCATCTTGGTAGTTGTACTGCTCTAAGCAAACATAGCTTGTGGATTCCTTTAGAATATGACATTCAATTCTTAGCATTGTTTCTTTCCTAAAATAGTAATGATGATTCTGTTTTTATCTTTAATACTATAAGAATGTGTCATTGCTTATTATAATCACCCAAGGACATAGTGATTATAATAAAATTCTTAAAACTTTTAAGTATCTTGTCTGTGTATGCGGTGCAAATATGATGAGCCTTGACAGGTTGACTTGGAAGCCTTGCTGAATAGATGAAATACAGTTGTGGTGAAAGCAGGTTAGTTACATTTAGCCTATTTCAATTTTTATGTATCACCAATGTCTGTAATACAGTTGGCATTATTAAATATGATATCTTGCTTAACAAATAAGATGTCAATACTCAGAATGGATTTTGACCCCTGTAGTGAGTGATGCATACTTGATGTCATCCTCAGTCACTTATTTTTTGAATTTTATTTTTAATTTGCAAATAATAATTATATATGTGTATGGGGAAAATGTGATGTTTTAATATACATACATTGTGGAATTATTAAATTAAACTAATTTATACATTTATTATCTCACATTTTTTGTTGCAAGAACATTTAAAATCTATTCTTTTAGCATTTTGAATTATACAACACTTTTTTTTTTTTTGAGTTGGAGTCTTGCTCCGTAGCCCAGGCTGGAGTGCAGTGGCACGCTCGCGGCATCAACCTGCTGGGCTCCGGCGATCCTTCCGCCTCAGCCTTCACAGTAGCCAGAACTACAGGCTCACGCTACCTCACCATGGCTAATTTTTTTATTTATTGTAGAGACGAGTTCTCACCTTGTTGCCTAGGTCTCGAACCTTCAGGCTCAGGCAATTCTCTCACCCTGGCTCCCCAAAGTGCTGGGATTACAGGCTTGAGCCACTGCACCCGGCCACAACACATATTGCATTGTTATCCCCATGCTGTACAATAGATCACCAAAACTTATTTGCCTAACTGAAGCTTAGTACCCTTTGACCAACATCTCCCTTTCCCCATTCCCTATCACTTATTTTTATTTCTTATAGACAAACATTTTGAAGTAATAAATCCTCTTGTAGAAAATGTAGAAAAGTAGAAAGAAGAAACTAAACATTTGTTCCTTTTTAAAAAATGCTTATTTTGCCTCAGCTACTTACAATTCTCTTTCAGTGTTTTTCAAGTCTACATTTTTACTGACCTTGTATCTATTTTGAGCACAAATTGAATATAATGACTATGTATCATGGACTTCAGATAAGAAGTAATTGACATGTATGTGTCAATGATGGTTAGCTGGGAATAAGTCTCCATTCCTAGACTATGCTTTGACTTTCAGTCAATTTTTCAGTCTCATGTGCTGATTAGTTACCTCCTGCTCACTTACTTTGGTGTGATAGGTTTTTAACAGAAACTAAATGGAATTTAGATTTACCAGGTAGAAGAAAACGTGTTCTCCCTAGCAAAACATAGCTTTCAATATTCCAGTAATCAGATAAAGAGAAATATGGGAAAGCAATTTATGTACATTTCAGATACTGACTGCTTAGTAGTCTGCTTCTGGACACAGAGAAAATTGAACTGGTATCCTCATGAAAATAGGAAAAATATCTTGCAAGCTAAGGACAGAATCACAGGATATAGAGTTCAGGTTTAAATGTCTGTATAGTACAAGAGTTATGCTTCTTGGGTTTTACTTTTCTTTCTAAAATTCTGCTAAAATAGTTATTTTGCTGATAACAGTATGAGGAAACAGAGTAGTTGTAAGACTTCATAGGAACTGCTCATTCATTCCTTCATTGTATATGTATGTGTTTTAGTCTGTTTGGGTCATTATAACAAAATATTATGAACTCGTTGGCTTTTAAACAAACGAAATTTACTTCTCACAGTTCTCGAAGCTGGAAACCCATGGTTAACGTCACCAGATTCAGTGTCTGATGAGGGCCTACTTCCTGGTTCCCACATGGCCATTTTTTGCTGTGTCCTCACATGGTAAAAGGACAAACAAGCTCCCTTGAATCTCTCTTTAAAAAAAAATCATTGTTTTCTTTAATTTGACAGATAAAACTGTATTTGCCACAAACAAGGGGGGAGACCCAAAAAATCAGAATTTATTTAAAATTGTGTACTTATTCTTACATGTTTAAACTTTACTTTCAAAGTACTCTCCGTTTAATGCAATATACCTGTGCTTTTTCCACTGCTCAAAACAGTTTTTGAACTTGTCAATTTTGATGCCTTTCAGTGCTTCTGCAGTATTTTGTTTCACCTCTTCTGCACCGGCAAAGTGTTTTCCTTTGAGGACTTTTCATCTGAATTGTGTCCACTGCAAAGACAACATTAAATATCACAAATAATTCTTTTACAAAGCACACGTAACTCACATACATGCATACACACATACAGCTATGATGTGAATATCTGTATCTCCCAAAACTTTTATGTTTAAATCACCCTCAAGGTGATGGTATTAAGGTGTTTAGGTAATATGGGAGGAGCACTCATAAATGGAATGAATGTCCCATTCTCTAGCTTATAAAAGAGGCTAGAGAGATCTATTGCACAACATGGTGACTACAGTATATTACTGTAGTATCAAAAAATACTGAGAGTTAGATGTTAAATTATCTCACCACAAAAATTGAAAACTATGTAGAGTAATATACATGCTAATTAGCTAGATATAGTCATTCTGCAATGTATATACTTGAAAACATCATGTTGTAAGAAAGGAACCAAAAAAAAAAAAAACTGCAATTATATTTTGGAGGTCAGGCCCCTTGTAATATAGACTTCCCTCAATAGGTAAGTGATCTAGGAAACCATCACATCAGTGTACCAGCTAGCGTTGTTGTGAGAGACTGTGCTCAGCTTCAGTGAGTTTTTTTTTTTTTGAGAATCTTTCAACACGTTTGCCCATTTCATGAAGGATGATATATGAATGAACCTGCCCACATAGCGCTGAGTGTTCAGCAGTTTTTGACCAAAAAGGCATGACCCCTGTGTCCTAACCTTTCTATTCACCAGATCTCACCCCAAGTGATTTTTTTCTTTGCAGTGGACAGAATTCTGCCTTATTCTTATTTTTAGGATTTCAGCATGTTCATGTTTCAAATGGTGATTACAACATATACAATTTAAGACATAATGTGTTTTTGAAAAAAAATATAGTGTGTTCTTTGACTCACCATTCAGGCATAGAGCCCTGACATTATGTGACATATTATGGTAATCACACATAAAACAAAGATATGCAAAAAATACTTTAAGCCAGGGAAAAACACATGACAGGACTTGGACAGAGCAATGATTCACTTAAGCTGGGATATAGAAGAGGGGCTATGGAAGAGTGAATTTCGCACACCAAGTCAGGACGTTTGGTTTTCTTTGCAGACAGTGAGGAGCTATTGGTGACTTTTTTTTTCTCTTCTGATTGTTAGTTAGTTAGTTAGTTAGTTAGTTTGTTTGTTTTTGAGATAAAGTCTAACTCTGTGGCCCAGGCTGGAGTGTAGTGGCAGACTCACCGCCACTCTAGAGTCAACCTGCTGGGCCCCAGTAATCTTTCCAACTCATCCTTCCAAGTAGCCGGAACTACAGGCGCACGCTACCAAGCCCGGCTAATTTTGTTTTTATTATTTATTGTAGAGACGAGGTTTTGCCAAGTTGCCCAGGCTGGTCTTGAACCTGTGGGCTCAGGCAATCCACTCGCCTCGGCCTCCCAAAGTGCTGGGATTATAGGCTGAGTCACCAAGCCCGTCCTGGTGACTTTTTAAAAACCAAAATATGCTTTATATAACATACAATTCATCCTTTTAAAGTGCAATTCAGTGGGCTTTTGTATATTCAGAAGGTTGTGCATTCATCACCACTATCTAATCCCAGATTTAGGATGTGAAGGCTTTTAATCACCCACAGAAGAAATCTCATACTCACTAGTAGTCACTTCCCATTCCATCTACCAGGCCCTGGCAACCACTAATTTACTGTATGTCTCCATGGATCTGCCTTGTCTGAATGTTTCATATAAATAGAATCGTGCACTATGTGGCCTTTTGTGTTTACTTAGCATGTTTTTAAAGTTTATCCATGTTGTAATGTGTGTTGGTATTCCCTTTTTTATGATCAAATAATATTTCATTGGATGTACAGATGACATTTCTTTTATCTATTAATCAGTTGATGGACATTTTAGTTGTTTCCACTTTTTCACTCTTATAAATATTGTTATTATGAATATGAACATGTGTGTGCACATTTTTGTGCAGACATGTTTTTAATTCTCTTAGGTATATACTTAGGAGTAGAATTGCTGGTCATATGGTAATTTTATTTTTAATTTTAGGAGTTGCCAAACTGTTTCCAATGTGGCTACACCATTTTATACTCCCACCAGCAGTATATGAGAGTTTCAATTTTTCCATATCCCTATTGCAGACTTATAATTAGTTATAAGATCATAATTGTGCATTAGGGGTGTATATTTGGTAGCAGAAGTAGGATTGATATGAGGAGAGAATGGAAAGAGAAAAACCAAAGATGAGATGATTATACAAGCCAGACAAAGGATGGTGGGGCAGAGAATGAGGATGGAACGGAGGTGGAAGATGCAAGACACTGATGGCATAGAGTCCTTGCAACTGGTGAGGGAGAAGATGAGTGTGTTGATGTTTTGAGATAGAAAGGTCATTTGCAGAAGCACCAACAGTTTTAAGGTTTAAGTTAAATTCAATTTGGTACATACAGGCTTGCTGGTAGGATATCCAAAGGGAGATGCTAAGTGGCTTATCAAGCTTTTTTAATGTGACATTTCAACCCAGATGTTGTGGCAAGTTTCATTTTCTCTGACTTATAGTTGTGCAAGTGTGGTCTTTGGTAATGGGTGAGCAGGGCAGGCACTAATAAGAAATGCTGAGTCCCAGGGCCTCTCCCATGAATATATTGCATCAGAATTCTGGGTATGAGATCAGGAATTTGTATTTTAACAAGTAGTTCATACTAGAGTTTTAAAGCTACTGCTCTAACATACTGGCATAATAAGGGGTCATTGCAAGAACCTCACTGACAGTGTTAACCCCGACTGACAGTGTTAACCCTGACTGAGAACCAGCATTCAGGTTCAAGTTTGACTGACATCATGAAAGACACTTCTCACTTTTTCCTTTATTTTCCTTTATTTCATTCTAAGAAATTTTTTGAGGCAGGACGATTTAATCTTCATTAAAAAAATGAGAAAATGGAGACTTGGAGAGTTAACCCCACAGAACTAAGAGATGACAGAATTGAGTTTTGAATACTAAAATGTCTTTGCACCTTACCAAGCCATATTGGTATAATTTTTATTTACTATATAAAATAAGCATTCATCAGAGAAAAAAGGAAAGAAAAATGTTATCTTCCTTCAGTTGGATATAGGGGATCTTTCATATTTGTTTTTAAAGGACTGGAGTAAAAAATGTTGATTTAAAAGTAATGGAATTTTAAGTCATCATCCTTACCACCAATAACGTATTACAGAAATAGTTCTGAAGCTCCTTTTTGCTGAGCTGTGAGAGTACTGCACCTTGCAAATATAGAAATGTTATACCAGTTTGTCTAGTAGTAATAATGGATTTGATAATAGGATTTTAGAAAACACTGCAATAATCCTCGGGGTATCTTATGAAATCCCTTCCCTGAGGCAGTCTCTAAGTGGTAGGTCAGATTTGGGCAGTAGCCAAGGTAACCTTGATTTTGTTGCTAACCAAGCTGTTGAGAGTTTACAGAATTATAACAACCACTCTGTATACACTTTGTCTTTCTTCATTTTATGGGCTATGAGGAAGTACCTTCTTTGCGTAATTTACTACATTAGGTGGTTTGAGGAGAAAGTATGTTTGTTAGTTTGGCAATTGTGAATAGTGTAATAACATCATTATATTTTTTGGTAATAAATATTGTAAAGAATTAATATAGTATGTTACAATTTATATTTTTAAATTAGATTATACTTTTTCTTAGCTCCTCAAGGGTATTGATTATTCTAGAACAATTTTATACTCTTCAATATATTTTGCATATACCTGTAATCGACACTTAACTAAGACAATCATATAATTTATCATCCAAACCTGGATAACTTTCAACTAAAATGGAGCACCACTAATAATTTTGCTGGTACTATAGGCATAAACTGGGATTATACCAAGTGCACTGGATATATGGTCACTCTACATTAATGAACTAAAAGGCATAAAAATTAATTCTCTGTTTCAGACACATTTTATCAAGTAATTCATACAAGAGTTTTAAAACTACTCTCCAACATACTGGCATAAGAAGGGATCATTACAAGAACCTCACTGACGATGTTAACCCTGACTACTCTGAGGATTATATATGATTGAGAACCAGAATTCATGTTCAAGTTTGACTGACATCATGCCAGACACTTCTCACTTTTTCTTTCACTTCATTGTAACAAATTCACATCATCTGAGGAACCACATCATCTGAGGAATCACAGAGCCAGATTTCGTGAACTGGATCATCACTGATAGTAGAAACCATTGCTCTTGATCCATTATTATATTCTTTAGCTATTTTATTTTATGAGTAATTCTATGGCAGATATAGAAAGGAATTGAAGAATAATGTGAGGGAAAAAAGACAGTAGCTATGTGCTGATATTTACTTGTTAACCATTTCTTTTTCTGTTACCAAAATAGATTTTTCTAAAATGGCATTCTGCTTCAGTTAGAGGGCTTTGTGTTGTTTTTAAGTGTAGTCACTGTATGTTTCCTAGGTAACCTATAATACAGTGTTCAGGCGCCTTTGGTAAGTAAAATGTGTTGAAGATACATAGCTAAAAGAAACTAGTTTTATCTTAGACAATTCCAAGATTCCTTTAATGTGATTTCATTTGATCTGAAAAAATATATATATATATACATATATAATATATATGTATATATATATATATTTGCGTTGGAGTCTCCCTCCATCGCCTAGACTGGTGCAGTGGCACACTCATGGCCACCCCAGCGTTGACCTGCTGGGCTCAGGCGATCTTTCTGCCTCATCCTCCCAAGTAACTGGTTTGCTTCTACAGGCATGCACTACCTCGCCTGGCTAATTTTTTTATGTATTGTAGAGATGATGTCTCACCAAGTTGCCCAGGCTGTTCTCAAACCCGTGGGCTCAGGCAATCCCCTCACCTTGGCCTCTCAAAGTGCTTGGATCACAGACTTGAGCCACCGCACCTGGCAGATCTGAAAATATTAATGACCTCAAATTCACTCCATTAAGCTATATCTTATCTAGTGTTAAGTATGAGCAGACATATAGCACAGAATATACAGAGAGGTGATAAAGGTGGTCTCTTCTATTGAAGAGGAAGGAAATGAAATATGGGGGAGATTCTTAACTGCATCATAATGAGATATTGAGTTTTGAATTCAGCATTCATTTCCCTGAATTCTAACAGCTGGTTCTTTTCGTAGAAAAGGTAATGAAAGTGTGCTGATTTTCAACCTATATATACAAAGAGCTAGGATGAGCACTCAGCTTGGTAAAAATAATGGTTAGAATGGTTGATTGAATAGATTTTTCATTTTCCAGCCTATTGTATTTAGGTGACTTGGTTGATTTCAGACTATATGTTCATAAGATTACATTGGAATTTTCCCATTTCATATGAAACAAAAGTATCCTGTATTGATACAGCTTATTTCCAAGATACTGTTATTTCCATTGAGTGTACAGGAAGGACATATTTTTTTTTTTGATTTTTCTAATGAATTTATTGGTTAAACTAAACAAAAAAATTTTAGAGCTCACTAATTTCCTTGATACTTATTAAGAAATTTGGATCAGCCGGGCTCGGTGGCTCAGCCTGTAATCCCTTGCTTGGGGAGGCTGAGGTGAGTGGATTGCCTGAGCCTGCGGGTTCGAGACCTGCCTGGGCAACTCGGCGAGACCTCATCTCTACAATAAATAAAAACAGCTGGGTGTGGTAGCGCGCGCCTGTAGTTCTGGCTACTCGGAAGGCTGAGGCGGAAGGATCGCCGGAGCCAGTCTGGGCGACAGTGAGACTCCAACTTAAAAAAAAAAAAAAAGAAATTTGGATCACTATAGCTAGTACTGGCTAAAATTTCACTTTATTCTACTTAAAAAATTGCTGATTAGGGAAACCTATCTATCGAAGGGAAATATTTACCCTGATTAAGGTTGAGGGCCAAGAATTTATTTTTGGATAATTATAAAATCACATTATGGGTAAAAACTGCTAAACATGCCAAAAGTACATTTACACAATTCTTAAGACATAGCCTGCTTTTCCTTGGAAGGACATATTTTTACAGTTCAATTGGTATCTTCCACTTCGGCCTCCCAAAGACCACCACACCAAAGCAAGGAAAAATCAATGTGCAAGAGCAAATACTAATTATTATTTTTCCCACTGAGTTTCTGGATCTTAACATTTTAATACTGAAAAAATAAATCTGGAATCCAATAAACCCATCTAAGGAGTTTACAAAATTTTTCAGAATAGATACAAATGTGTCTGAAACAGAAACTGATTCTCCTCTAAACATTCTAATGATATGTTCTCAGCCAACGAACCTTATCTGAGTCTGTCCAATGGACTATTATGAATGTTGTACTTCAAGGTTCTTTGTTGAGCAACCTAGGAGAAGAAATCTGACTTTCATTGGTTCTTCTTCACCTACTCAATGCTGTGTTCTCATTCTCACGTTCATATTCTTATCAGTATGACCCTACCAAGTTTTTCTGCCCCATTTCCCACTTTCTTGCTACAATTATGTCTTGCATTCTCTCTAGCTTTATGGCTGGTGTCTGAATATACATCACACTTGTCATGTTATCTCTTTGCCTCTATAGCTTCTTCTTTTTACTGGCCCTTTTCCTGCTGAAACTGAACTTAAATTATAAGGCAAATCCCTATTAAATTCTTCTCTATCTTTTGCTAAAACATTTTTTTCTTGTCAGTTTTTGTTTTTATTTTGCTTCTTCAAACTAACACCATTTAGCCTTTATGGTATTTAAGTTACAATTGTTGTTTTATACTTATAATATTCTCTCTTTATGTTGTCATCACTGGAGAAGAGATTTGTATCTTAAACATTTTCTGTGGCATTTTCTCCTATATTTTGTGGATCAGTTAATGTTTGTTGACCTGAATTGCATTTAACTTTTAGATTTCTACGACTTAGTCTATATTTCTTTCTTTAAATTATCTATGGACATTGTTCTCTCAATTTTTCCCATCTCTTTTCCCCTCACCTTATCCAAAATGTAGTTATTTAAAAGACAATTTATGATGCTATTTTTTTTTTTTTGAGTTGGAGTCTCACTCTTGTTACCCAGGCTGGAGTGCAGCGGCATGCTCACAGCCAGTGCAGCCACGACCAAATGGGCTTAGGCTGTCCTTCCACCTCAGCCTTCCAAGTTGCTGGAACTACAGATGCACGCCACCCTGCCTGTCTAGTTTTTGTGATTTATTTTAGATGAGGTCTCACCAAGCTGCCCAGGCTGGTCTCGGACCCCCAGGGTGAGACACTCTTCTCACATCGGCCTCCCAAAGTGCTGGGATTACAGGCTGAGCTACTGCATCCATCTCTCATTTGAGTAAGGTCTTATTAAACTCTAATTAGTACAAATAGGCATAGCATTTTAACGTAGTTACCATCTTCCCAGTGACTGATCTGTCAGATTAATGGTTTACATATAAAGAAGATAAAAGAATGTGAAGAATTTGTGGTTTTAAGATGGGAAGGTTCTGGAACATGGAAAACATTAATTATGTATGAATTGGGAGAGTAGTCTTATGAGGCTTTATCAAAGGGAAAAAGCCACATACTCAAATAGAGAATCGAAAAATTGTGTGTTCTGGATAGAATCCAAGTAGCATCAAAGACAAACTGCCTCACATTTGGCTAAGATTCAGTCTTACCCTGTTACTAGCAGTCTTCCCTTTATATTAACTTCTCATAGAGTCCTACAAATATGTTAGTTTGTTTCTTTGTCTTCGCATGTTTGGTGCAAGATACTGCTAGGTTACAAGTCAGCACATCTCAAAAGACTTCCTCATGTCTCAGTTCACCTAATACAGAGAGTGATGATAGAGAAACCACTTTGAAAATGAAAAAGAAGGGATTCATAGGTTATCATCTTCATAAACCACTGGAATATTTAATATCATGTTTTGAATATTATTTAATCCTTAAAAGGAATTTTTTCAAAACATATTTCTATATATTAATTTTTAAGATATTTCTTTTCAATGAAAGTTAATTATTAATATTTCATTAACTGACTAGATGAAAGGTAGTTTCTAACTGATAATTAAAATGGCATGTGTGTATCTTGGCATGTCAAATGATATATGAGAAATTGAATAAAATCCTAAGGCAGTAGATAGTAGACACAAACTACTTTAGATTTGAAGGATCAAGGAAGACTTTAGGGGGAGGTGGCATCTGAGATAGTTATAGTGTGAGAAGATTTCAGAGTAGATGGCAACAGAAGACAAAAATTGGTCAATCGCAGTGGAATGAAATCATAAGCTTAAACATAAGGTTAAAAGTAAATATGGAGTAGAAGAGTTTGGTGATACTAAGTCATTTAGAGTTTAAAATTGGAAGAGAAGTAAAATGGTGGAGAAGAGTAGCAAGATAGGTAGGAACCAGGTCATGAAATGTCTTTGATGCTAGATGGAGTAGACTGAATTTATTCAATGGTAAATCCCTGAATAATTCTGAGGGAGTTTAATGATTTGACTTGTATTCAGGAAGACAAAACTGTCAACAGTAAATATAATGGATTGGAATAGATATTGGAGAGGAAGGGTAGCTAGCTAAGAAACAGTTTCAGTAGTCAAGTAATACGGGTCTGAACTGGGACAACGGCAGTGAGACTATAAGGAAAATAAATTTTAGGCCTTTGTCAGATATACCATTGGCAAATATTTTTTCCCATTCTCTGGACTGTTTCCCCATCCTATTGATGGTTTCTTTTGCTTTGCAGAACATTTTCAGTTTGATGAGGTTCCACTTGTCTATCTTAACTCTTATGGCATGGGCTTTTGGAGTTTTGATCAGGAATCAGTTGCCTATTTCAATTTCTGCGAGGATGTCTTCTGTGTTTTCTAAGATTCTTATAATTTAAAAAAAGTCTAGAAATGAAACTAAAAATTACACAGTGGAGTTATGCCATTTTAGTCTTTGATTTTGATTTTTTGACTTTAGAACTTTATAAAATGTATCAAACGTTAAAAC
Source organism: Tarsius wallacei (assembly GCA_963574415.1). Lineage (NCBI taxonomy): Eukaryota > Metazoa > Chordata > Mammalia > Primates > Tarsiidae > Tarsius > Tarsius wallacei. Next base: position 13,753 of record CAUYQG010057817.1, read on the forward strand.
AAACCAAAACATGCCTAAATGCTATTCCAGTTGCTAATTCTTAAAGTTTCACATTGTTTTATTCCCTTTTAAGGGAATGCTTGGTCTCCTACAAAAGACCCAGGGACCTAGTCTTTAACTCAGACTGATCTGCCATCAGTCTGTGTCAGAAGTATCTGATAATTCTTTTTTAAAAATATGATGTTATTCTTATTTTTTCCAACCAAATAATTGACTTAGTTACATGGTCTCCTTTAACTGAATACACTTACCTCCTTAATACCTTCACTAACTGGAAGAGAGGCATACTATGAGTGTTAATGAGGAGGAGCTGCATTATTTATCCAATATTGTGGAGGTCTTGATGTCCATATTTTGCAATCCATTCACATTGATTGTGTCTGTATTTGCTTTAGCTCAAGCCTGGGAGAACATGATGAGTGCCTCAAGCCAGAGCCCTAACCCTAACAATCCTGCTGAATACTGTTCTACTATCCCTCCCTTGCAGCAAGCTCAGGCCTCGGGAGCCCTGAGCTCTCCACCTCCCACTGTGATGGTACCTGTGGGAGTTTTAAAGCACCCTGGAGCAGAAGGTAGGGGATCATGAGCTATTCTCTCTCTTTTTCCTCACGAAGTTCCTCTGAAAAGGTGCTGATGGGACTTTACAGCACAAGTCTTTAAAACACTGCAGATAAATCCCTTTGGATGGTTATTAAAGTGAAAGTACAAGGTGAGAAATGTGTTAAGACTATTTCTGGGCAAGTAAAGAATCATATTGTATTGCTTGATATTTTGGAGGCACCTCAGAAAATATGTCAATCTCCTCTCCAACTTAAAAATGGAGTCATTTCCACGCTTATACTTAAAAAGAGATATAGAATTTGAAGTCAGCCTATAAATTCCTAGCTTCATGCCTACTTTAATGTTCTTTGTAGGTGTTTAGTAAGTGATGAAATTGAGAGTTCTTTCTGACCAACCCATTCTAGTATTGCTTTTTGGAATACATATTGCCATTTTTCTCTTTTCATTTTTAATCTGTATATATAAAAATATGAAAATTTTTACATTAGGTACATAGACCTTTAAATCCAGAACTTTGATTCTGACTATATCATGTGATAGGTAGAAAATTATAGGCTTAGTCTATTTTGGTTTAGTATATCTTTATGATTATGATATTGTCAGTGAAAGGTACTATGTTTAGGGGGTTAAGAATAGTAAAAATAGCAATGATATATTTTCTTAAAACAATCTTGTCAAGAAGTTTCCCTTGATAATTAAAATCAATCTTCCTTCATTAATTTTTTTGTCTTGTCATCTAGTAATATTCCCTTCCCCTTGCTAAATAGTCCACCTCCCCTTTTGAAGACCATAGACTTCTATTGACATTATCATACTCTTCCCCATTTTCCCTTCTTTTCAGATCATCCCTTAGTCATACTCCTTGTATTTTTATGAGTTCAGGCTTGCTTTCTTAAAAATCTTTATTCTCTTTACTTCATTTGTCATTTTTGTTGTTCTTCCCTAGTCTTTCTGTGTTTTGACTGTTTAAATTGATTTCTGAAACTAGATTTAAAGAGATCATTTCATCAGACTCAGTTTTCCAGCTTTTTCCCTGTCCTTTTACCAAAATGAAAACTACTTGTGCACTGCCAGATCAGTCTTTTCCTTCTTCAGTTATACTTTATGCAAAGATCTGGTCATTTTGCTTCCCAATTCTTCCAAATCTGTACCAGCTCGTTCTTAATTAATTATTTATTCTTTAACATTCTTCAGGGCATCTTTTGCCCTTTAAAAGTACCATATCACTTTACCAGATATTTAATTTCTCTGGAAACCTCATACATTTAGGAGATGTGGATGTCTGTTGCTTGATATTTTTTTCTTGCTATTGATTTATTTTCTAGGCACCTAAAATACTTTCCTTAGTTTTTCTCAGTTTCTCTCAGTTTTGCAGGACAGAGTATTGTGACATAATCATAGAGGTGTTGAAGAACTCTTTAATATTTCAAAGCAAAGTGTTTTAAAGCTTTGCATATAAGTTATAGAATTAAAGAACATATTTAAATGTATTTTTTAATTTGTAGCCACTTTTACACACAGTTCAGTTGTTTCTAATGTAAGATGCTAAATAGTGATTTCCTTGTACATCTGGAATTGGTTACCTTCTCTTCTTTGATAATAGAAGCCCCACCAATGTCACATTGATGCCTGTTTTATTTTTCTGGTCCCTCAAGTGGCTCAGCCCAGAGAGCAGAGGCGAGTTTGGTTTGCTGATGGGATCTTGCCCAATGGAGAAGTTGCTGATGCTGCCAAATTAACAATGAATGGAACTTCCTCTGCAGGAACCCTGGCTGTGTCACATGACCCAGTCAAGCCTGTAACTACCAGTCCTCTACCAGCAGAGGTAAGAAAACAAAACAACAACTAAAAGTGAGCACCTACTTTAACCAGCATTGTGCCACCTCTGTCTTGGCTTTTTCTAAGTTGAGTGCCTTTCGTTTGGAACCCTGTAGGTTTTGGATAGTTGTTTGTAGGGGTGGGAGTAAACTAAATGTGGCAAAAATCAGCTATCCTTGTTTGCTGTGTATTTGGAAGACTTTTCAGGAGAAAGGTTCTTATGGAGATTGTTCTCAGATGAGCTCAGGCACTCCACTGAAGCTGGCGGTCAGGCTAGAGGGAATTCTGATCCTTTGATACATTGGTTTTCAAACCATGGTTTCCCAAATTCTGTGATGGCCTCTTTCCTAAGAGGTGAGGAGGAGCAAACAATCTGAAGGTGACTGAGGAACCTTTCTATTCCTTTATCTTCGACTCGAACATCTCTGCTTTTGTCTATTCTCTCTGTTATGCTTCCATTTCAGATTTTTTTTTTTTTTTTTTTTTTTTTGAGTTGGAGTCTCACTCTGTCGCCCAGACTGGAGTGCAGTGGCCGCTCCCGGCCACCGCAGCCTCGACCTGCTGGGCTCCGGCGATCCTTCCGCCTCAGCCTTCCAAGTAGCTGG
>CAUYQG010057820.1:0-25835 GCA_963574415.1 Tarsius wallacei
AGAAGCAGCAGAAATGGGGAGATGTTGGTTAAAGGGTACCAGCTTTTGGTTAGACAGGATGAATAAGTCTGAAGATCTGTACGACATGGCGACTATAGTTAATAATAATGTACTGTATATTTGAAAATTAGTAAGAGAGTAAATAAGAGAAAGAGAGAGGAGATTCACCACCCCAAGGCAGGGGAAGGAGCCAAAACTAGGAAACATGGTGACTGACCGTAGCTCAAGGAGCCACATGGCCAGACCATAACTTAGCAAAGCCATGGCCTAATTTTTTTAACTTATCATATAAAAGACAGATTTTCAAATGGATGAAAAAATTCAGCCAAATGCTATTTACAAGAGTCACACCTAGAACATAAGAAGAAAAAAAGACAAAGCAGGGAAATGCTAATCAAAAGAGGTATGGGGTGGCCATGGGGGCTCAAGGCTGCAATCTCAGCACTTTAGGAGGCCAAGGCCGGGGGATTTCTTAAACCCAGGAGTTTGAGACCAGCCTAGGCAACATAGCATCACTTCATCTCTACAAAAAGATTTTAAAATAGCTGGGTGCGATGGCATGCACCCGAAGCCCCAGCTACTCAGAAGGCTGAGGCAGAAGCATCGCCTAAGCCCAGGAGGTAGAGGGGGTAGTGATCGTGCCACTCACTCCAGCCTGGACGATAGAGTGAGAGGAATAAAAAACAAACAAACGAGCAAAAAAGTATGGTTGTAAGAGACTCAATATATATAAAACAAAATTTATAAAACTACAGGGAGAAATTAACAAATACATTCTCATAGTGGGAAATTTCAACACACTTCTTAATTACTGATAGGGCAAACAGACAAAGTTTGTAAGGATACATGGGTTGAAACCCATAGTGAACAAGCCTGATCTAATGGATGTGTATAAAATGTGTAATTTCTAATGGAAATATATAAAACTTAGCAACTGGGAAAATATACTTTTTGAACATATGTGAAACATGAACATACCAATTTCCCCAACTGTTTTCAGATTACATGGCTCTTATATCCTCACTCTATTTCTAAAATGTAGCCTAAATTTACAGGTTTGATTCTTTTAAAAAATATTGTCTTGGCTTACACTGAATTTACATATAACTAAAGTCCCTATACTCATCCATCCTCCAGAGGCTTAGGTTCTCCTTCTAGGATCCCACCATATTTGACATACTATTATTGTCTTATTGTATTATACCTTAAGCTGTTATCGTATTGTATTATGCCTTCAGTCCCATGTGTCCATAACAATGAGCTCCTGGGAGACAAAACAGTATATTCTTAATCTTTATATTCTCAATACTTAGCACAGTGACTGGCATACAGTAAGTGTACAAAAAATAATTGTTGAATGAATCAACTGATATTTTAAAGGTAAAGAAAACAAATTGCAAAACACAAAATGAGGTTGCTGGTGATATAGCAGGAAGCTCATAGGAAGGAATTATATAATAATAATACAACTGTTTGTTCTTGGCTCCTACCCTCAGTAAACCATAAAGTAACATTTAATTATATATTCTAGAAGTGGATGGCTAGAAGAGAGCTCCAAAAATAATCCAGTTAGTAAGAGCTCTTAGGCAGAACAGAGCATTAGTTAGCCAAAAACACTTCTTTCCTTTGAAATCTTCAGAGTACAACGCAGTTGGTGATTAGTTCTGTAGCCTAAAGACTCTTCCCTGTTCCTTTAACTACGCCTCCTTCTTCAAAAAGAGATGAACATGAGAACCAACTACCACTTCCTGAGTAATCAGACATAAAAGAGAAACATTCCTAGGAGGAAATAGTTGGCAAGAGAAGTTCCCTGGCCAGAAAAACCTCTGGCAACTGTAGACCTATTCCCACAATCATTACAGCATGAGAAACTAGGCTCATATTGCCGGAAAGTTGGAGAGTACGAATTTGATCATTACACATTGTATATAGGTATTAAAATACCACATGTATTCCCCAAAATATGCAAAACTATTATATATAAATAAAATAAATTTAAAAACTTTTTCAGTTACCTTGCTAAAGGTACAAGCAGATGACTCTTGTTTCTGAGTGAACCAGTAACTAGGATGTTTCTAAGAACTACCAGAAAAGGGAAAGCTAAAAGCAAAACAACTTCCCATCTTCATGTAATTTTTTCAGACAGAGCTTCCAAAATTTAATTAACAGTGGCTAAATGTGAATAAATATGGCTTTAAGACACACACACCCAGTTGTCATTCCCAAGTCACACCTATAATTGGTATAGATGGAATCAACGGGCATAAGGCCCTCTTTTAAAGCCATTTCTGTGCACAAGAGAAATAATCCCAGATTCATGTGTGTTACAAGCAAGGGACTAATTGTGGCTAGAATGACAGATATACTTTTTTCTGGAGCATTTTAATTAAAGTGCAGAGACCTTTCTTTCTGGGATAGAGTGAATCAATCCTCACCCAAAAATAATGAGGCAACAACCCACATGACCTCTGAAAGCAGAGTCAACCGAAGGCCAAATCAAAAGGAAATAAAAGGCTGAAGGCTGAAAAGAGCTGCATTTGTAAACATTAAGTTAAATTGCTTTCTCTGTTTCTAGGTTGGATAAAACTTATTTTATCCAAATCCTGGAGGCAGAAATAGTAGTATTCTTAAAGTAGAATTTGCAATTAATCTCAGGCAATGAATTTCTCTCTAAATGCAAGAGTACCTCTAATTCTAATTCCTAATGGTTCAGACAGTGATCATAACCACAAATAACATTCCTAAAAAGACATATTGGGCCAGTTGTGGTGGCTCCCACCTGCAATCCCAGCACTTTGAGAAGCTGAGGCAGGAGGATTACTTGAGGCCAGGAGCTCAAGACCAGCCTGGGTCTTAAAAAAAGATTCATCAATAAGGATACCTGATCTCAAAACCAGGTGAAGTGGGGAAAAAAGTGAGGCCCAAACTTTACCTACACAATGACCATTTGTGTATCTAACCCTGAACTGTACCCCACATCTTTAAAATTAAAAATTAAAAAAAGACATATTGGTTTCTCACTCAATAGGACAAAAATGGGATAATATAAATTTAACAATATATTTATTTTAAATATTTTAATATCACAGTTCTATCTATTTCATACTAAATGTGTGATGTTGGAAAAGTCATTTCTCTGGCCTAACTATAAAACCGAGATAATAATAGTACTAATCCCAAAGAGTTTATTTGAAAATTACTGATTTGATAAAGCAAAGTTCCCAGTGCAAAGTTACATTCTGTAAAGGTTTGCCATCGTTATCATCACCATTAATGTTATTTATTATAAATGCCTGGCACAAAGTACATACTCAATAATGATTTGCTATCATCATAATTTATTATTACTATTTAATTGATGAAAGAACTTCACCAGTGAGGTAATCACTTCAGAAGAAAATGAATTTAAATCTTTCACAAAGAAATATATTCATTCCACAAATATTTACTGAACAGCTTCGATGTGCCAGGCGTTTCTCTAAGAGCAAACAAAACTAACACTCTTGTGGGGAGGAGTGGGGAGAAGACAAATCACAAACAATAAATATGGTAAATCCATAAATCATATAGTATGCTGTATAAATGCTGTAGAAGAAAAAGAAAAACAAAACATGAACTTAAAGAAGGTGAGGAAGACCATGGGAGAATGGCATCCAAGGCAGAGGGAATAGCCAAGGCAAAGACCCTACGGTATGAGTATGTTAGGCATGTTCCAAGACCTGCAAGGAAGCCAACATGGCCGACGAGCATGAGGAAGGAGGGTGATTGGAAAGGACATCAGAACCATCCAGGAATGGAAGGCCAGTCCTTCAGGAAAACAAGTCATAGTAAAGACTCTGGCTTTGATTCTGAAACAGGATCCACCGAGAGGGTTTTGTGCAGAGGAAGGTCAACCTGGTTTGGCTTATTTCTAAAATGATCGCTCCACCTACTGGGGTGAGAATAGACTGGTGGGAATGAGGAAGACAGACGCAGGAAGACCACTTTGGAAACTAGCACAGTCATCCAGGTAAGAAGAGTGAGAGACAATAAATGTGCTTCATACAAACTATCATGTCCCAACTAGGGAGCATAGCAGGAAAAGAGGGACATAAATAGTTGCTCTCTCATTCTTGTATTGGTTTTGAAGTGGAATTACACATGGTGATATAGTATTTGCCATAAATAAGGTGCAATTAAGTACTTCAGAGTTGGAAAACTAGACTCTGCTTGGCACACACTAAACACTTAATATTTACTTATTCATTCCGTAAATCTGAATGTATTCAACTTCTTGGTGGAAAATGTTATTCAAACATGATTTTTAATAGGAAAAAATAGGACATAGAAAAAGTCTTAAAAAAAAGAGAGACTGTGGTATCTGGTGCTATGAAACACACTACTACACATTAATTTACATTCACTCATCCTTTCATTAAGCAAATATAATTGACCTACTACTGTGCGCCAGGTACCACACTAGATTCTAGCTGAATCCCTTAACTAAACTTAAGAGGGACAAAAAAGAATACGTGTGTGAAAATATCCCAGATAAGTTCACTAAACATGAAAAGAAGTTCAGGATGAGGAGCTGAACTTCTTGGAGATCCAGGGTTCAAAAGTCAGCACTGCATTGAGGAGCCAGCAGTCTCCTGCTCAGCATGGGTCCACAACACACCAAATAGAGAATTCAGGCTTTTCAGTATTGTGTTAATCACAGTATTGTGTTAATCATTGCAACCATCTTGATTTATCAAACTATATCTGAAAGAGTTAAATGCATTTGAATCATGCTAAAGGTGTTACCTCAAACTTGCCTGGTAATTATAGAAAGGAAATATCTCTCTTACAGTGAGAACCAGTTGGGGGCCCAAACTTCACCTAATCTACTTATGTACCTAACCCTGACTTGTGCCCCACATCTTTACAATAAAAAAAGAAAATATCTCTCTTCTTTTAAAAAAATATGCATTATTAGAAAACCAATGTTAAGGCCAGGCTCGGTGGCTCAGCCTGTAATCCCATGCTTTGGGAGGCCGAAGTGAGTGGATTGCCTGAGCCCGCGGGTTCGAGACCCGCCTGGACAACTTGGCGAGACCTCATCTCTACAATAAATCAAAAAATCAGCCGGGCATAGTAGCGCATGCCTGTAATTCCGGGTACTCGGAAGGCTGAGACGGAAGGATCGCCAGAGCCCAGCAGGGCAAGGCTGCAGTGGCCGGGAGAGGCCATTGCACTCCAGTCTGGGCGACAGAGTGAGACTCCAACTCAAAAAAAAAAAGAAAACCAATGTTAAATGAAATATATATCAAAAAGTAACAACTGAAATTGTCATTTGAAATCTTGGTCATTGACATTGACTGTTTTCTACTATAATAAAATATGTAGATTTCATATGACCCAGCAATCCCTTTATTGGGAATATGCCCAGAAAAGCTCAAATCATTCCACAAAAAAGATACCCTCACATGCATATTTATTGCAGCACTATTCACAACAGCAAAAACATAGAACTAATTGTCCTGCCCATTGAAACTGAACTGAGTAAAAAAATGTGGTACATATATACAATGGAATATTATGCAGCCATAAAAAAGGACAAACATAAGGACTTCGCAGCAACTTGGATGGGTTTAGAGTCTATAAGATTCAGTGAGCTAGCACAGAAACAAAGAACAGAGGACCACATGTTCACACTCATAAGCGAACCCTGAACATTTACCATAATAGTATAAGAAAGGGATTGGCAGTGGCAGGATACTGCCAGGGGAGGGAGGGGAGGCAAACAACCTTAATAAGTGTACCTGATCTCAAATCAGGTGAAGTGGGGACCAAAGGGGTCCCAAACTTTACCTGTATGGTGATCACTTGTATACCTAATCCTGTATTGTACCCCACATCTTTAAAATAAAAATAAAATATGTAGAAAAGTATTTCAACTGTCCCCATACATTTCAAAGTATTTCCTTCCCCACTCAAAATCAACCTGCACTGGTTCCATTTTTGAGTCCCGCCAAGCACAGTGTGTTCCACCCATGACAACATCCTGCTGGAGATCTCAGAAGGAAGGTGAGAAGCCAAAGCTAGAACACAATGCCCCATATGGGTGAGCAGAAATCACTGCCTCTGCAGTCTAAAGACAGCAGCTCTCTGTGGCTTACAATAGGTTTCACAAGATTCCTATAATACGCTCTTAGGTTTTTTTTTCCTTTTGTACAAATATTGGTATTTCTTCTTTTAATTCTTAAAAATTCTGCAAGAAAAATATAGAGTTGTTCCTTTGAAGATGCAAGTGCCTCTGGTGGTATCATCCAGAAAAGCAGTTATTCAGTCAGGGACATTCAATGGACCCATGACATCCTAAGGTCACAAAATCAACCTCAAATTAAACTAATTATTTACAAAGGTGCCATGGACATCAGTTACATTTTAGTCTGTCCTTACTCTTTTAGAAACTTCCCTTTCCCACATAAAACTCTTAACACAGCATGGTTTAGGACCAACAAAACTCCTCCACCACCCAAGGCAGGGTATAAGAGACTTCGGCTGGTTCCTCTCTCTCCTATCACCCCAGACATAGTGCTTGGTCCAGAGAAGAGCAGGGCCAAACTGCCTTTATGGAAGCAGACATAAACAACGATTGGCACACAGGTTCTATTTCCTTCTAAGATCAAGCATTGTGAGGGAAAGTATAAGGTTAGGAACCACTTTTCTCCAACATGGGTAAAAAACATATATATGCCAGAGAATAAAGCCTACAAGAAGGAAAGAAATGTAAAAAGAGAAGCAAGCCCTAGTGTCATAACTAAACCCTTTGTTCCACCTGTACGTGAAGTTAGACTCTCCTCTTGGACATCTTGGTAATGGAAACCAACAAGCCTCTATTTTGCTTAAAGTATTGTGTTTCTGTCCCTTGCAAGAGAAGTAAATGTAGCCATGAAGATCACAGAGCTAGTAAAGAACTGATAAAGTATAAGCAACCAAAAATCCAGACTAGTCACATACCAAAAAAGAAAATATGTTCATTTTGTCATTGATTTATTCATTCAACAAATATTTAATGAGTGTTGATTATAAACTAGGCACTGGGGATATAGCAGTGGAAAATGACAGACCAAATCTAGAACTTAAATCTTAATGTAAGAGCCATTTATTGCACGTTAGCACAAGTACTCCCCAAACTTGAGCTCAAGGGATGGACTTCAAGAAGTCTTGAAGATCCTTAAACATATGGAAAATCTTTTTTTTTTTTTTTTTTGAGTTGGAGTCTCACTCGGTCACCCAGACTGGAGTGCAGTGGTCGCTCCCAGCCACTGCAGCCTCGACCTGCTGGGCTCCAGCGATCCTTCCGCCTCAGCCTTCCGAGTAGCTGGAACTACAGGTGCATGCTACCACGCCCGGCTAATTTTTTGATTTATTGTAGAGATGAGGTCTCGCTTGCCCAGGCGGGTCTCGAACCCGTGGTTCAGGCAATCCACTCACCTCAGCCTCCCAAAGGCACGGGATTACAGGCTGAACCACCGAGCCCGGCTGGAAAATCTTGTACTTATGCATATTTACAAGCTGCAACATAAATTTTCTCAGGTTCTCAAAGGCATTTACAACTCCAGAAAATATTTTTAAAAACTTAGAGCATAAGCATATCCTGAGATCAACATGTCCCAAAATTCTTATGGAAAGCCTTATCTCTTAACCTTAACAGAGAGCTGTGTTCAAAGAGGACACACTATTCAATAGGCTGTTCACAAAAATACTGCTCTCCTTCACAATATATTATGAGGCTAACTTCTTTAAATCCCTTTGAAAACAAAACTAACAGCAAAAATCAGTTTTTTTAATCTGGCCGCTTTAACCCCCGATAAGCTAGAGAGTATCAAACACTAGCCTTTAATTAAGAAATATATAGAAAAGAGGATGAAATAAGAACCCTGGATCACACAGTCACATCTTTCTAGGATGCTGTTTGTGGCCACCATATAGCTTAATAATTTCTAAATAAATGATGGTGAGCAAAGGAACTGCACACATCTCTTCAGAAGAAGGACCCCCTCTCATTAAGCTTTAAGACTCAGTTTATAAATATGCTATCAATAGCCCATTCTATGTAATTTTTCTTTTCTCTTAGCAACTTAATTTGAATTAAAAAGTTTCCATGTTACAAGTTGGTACAACTAAAGAGCAATTAAGTTGCAACAAGCAAAATGTCAATAACTCTGTAAAGTCATAGGGAAATTAACTTTACAGAAGCTTCTCTCGAAGTTATATGCCTCCTCTTTAGAATTCTAAAGCTGGAGAAAATAATTTTATAAAGATAGGCTCAAGAAAGGTATAAGCTTCAGCATGCTGCCCTTAATTTGAGTGAAAGGTGAATATCTCAGTCTCTATTTTCTGATTCCTTTTGAAGCATATGATCGGCTGTCTCTGTTACACACTTACATTTCCAGGACCCCAAAGGAAAGATATCTCCTTTCATCTGCAAAATGGTTTCTTCTAAACGGACACTGATCAGATTCTTCTCTGGTTTAAAAGAAAAACAGGGACCAGGGACAGCTTTCCCATATACAAAAAAGGCCTTCCAGAGATGTCTAAATAGCACCTGGTTTTATTCCAATTATTTTCTCACCTAAACTTTCCCTAAGAATGTGATTTGGTGACTTTCATTCTAGCTGCTCCTATTTCTAAGGCTACCAAAAGCCAACTGTTTTTTTTATGCAAAAATCTCATTTTTCAACCTTCTGCCAAGTAATTAAATGTACACAATAAACGTTTTTAATCCTACCCAAAAAATTCATATTCCCCAGGTATCCACTACTCACTACCTTCACTCTTCCCTGTGAGACATTCCCTAGGAACAAGCAATCTCATTTGACATTTTGGTAAAATTTTTCCCAATTCCCCCCACTTGGTATGACCTTCTATCCATATCTGACTCCCTCATTCTCTTTTATAATGTCTAACCTTAAACAGATTTTGAGTAAAACTTATTCAAAAAAAATTTTAAGCTATGTTTTTTTCAACAACAATTTTTAGGGTTCAGTGGTCTTGCCAATATGATGATTCCCAACCAGACCTAATCACGAAAGAAACAAACCTCCACAGTTGCCTTATCTTGTCAGACATGCTATAAGGAATAGGTATAGATTTAATAATATATGCTCTTCCACAAACAAATATAGATTTCAGCTTTCCTTTTTAAAATTTGTTTAGCTTTGCTCATTAAGTCATCATGCCATTCATAACTATAGATTACTTGGAAAAAAATACATTCATTAGAAAACAAACAATTCTTCAGCTGTATGTTGTTTTTGGATTGTACACTAAGAGCTTTGTCACCAAAAGGCCACATCCCTGCAAGATGATGGCTTCCCCTGCTAGGATAAGTAGGACTTATCCTAAATCACAAAGAATAAGAAATTTACACAATCTCACTTTGCCCTTGCTTTTGTCCCGTCTGAAGGTCTGTGATAGGCTCATTTTTCAAAGGCTCGCTCTGGATTGAGATTTAGTATTAACAAGAGAGCCACCCCCATTCCTTTTTTAGTTTTCTTTCAAAGTAATTTCATGGGTAGTCCCTTCAGTAAATGTTTGCCCAAAGTTCTTATAGCTTTTTTTCCCCATAGTGTCTTACATTTCAATGTTAAGTAAGAAAACCAATGTTAGTAAGAAGACCTTTCCTCAGCTGCCTGCTTTATTCAATGTTTGAAACCACTGAATTCTCACTAAACATAGAAAAGTCATAAAGTAGGGATGCGCCATTTTCTCTGTGTCCACCCTTTTTTCTTCCTCCCTGCTACGCAGCACAGCACCACTCGGACATTCAGTCTCCCTTTCTTTAAACACCAATCAAAAGCCTCTTCCCTGACAGTCTAAAATCTAAATTCCAACAACTTGGCAGTCCAGGGCTGTCACTGGGCCAACCTCCCTGCATGAGCATTACAAGCAGTGCCTAAAGACTTGCTAAGTAGCAAGTGTTTTCTTGAAAGAACTTGGAATTTTAAAACAGGAACAGAAAGGATGTGACAGGAAATGTTTTATTTTCCCTCCTTTAATTTATGGACATCTTGAATTAAACACACAATTGTGCTTAGTATTTCACCCTTTAATCTCCCCCTGAATGCTGGATGTTTAAGAAACAGCTAGACCAGTTTTGGGGGTTTGTTTTGTTTTTAACAATCAACAAAGCTTAAATCCATGTCCCATCTCCCCTCTTGTGTTTCGAGTTTTAAAAAAGAAAGAATACCTTAATGACACTGCAAATATCATGATTAATTTGTGGAATTGTAGTCAGATAATCTTTGTAGTTTTACAACAGCGCCTAAAACAAAATATTTAATTTTATATATAACTTAAAGTAAATTATTTCTATTTTCCAAATATGTTCCTTTATCAATAAACACAAAATAAAATCAAGAAACTACTGTGTTATAAAACTAATTCAACATTCTCTTACATTATAGCTGCAGGGGAAATTTTTCCTGCTTTTTAAAGTATAAAAATCTGGAAAAATAATCCATTGATATTAAAATGTGTAATATGATTCATCACTTGCTATTAAATCGGTTTAGGCAACCTCCTTATGACTTTATCATTTTAAAAATAAACCTAATAGTAATTTTTTAAATGTCTAACATGTACCAGTATACCTTTTCAAATACTCAAATAGGTATAGTGTCATTTCTCACCCCCAAAGAACCACTGAGGAACTATCAGTACTCCCAATTTAAAGACGGAGAACTGAATTCAGAGGATAAATGATTTGTCCAAGTTATTTGAACTTCTTCAGGGCAGAACAGAATTTAGACCTAAGAACTTGAGCAGCCCCTTCTGCAATCCACAGTGCCTTTAAAAACTCATTTTCAAACATCTATGTATTCAATGATTGGACTCCAACCTTGAAATTACATATGATTCCTAGATAGCCATGTCATAACCATCCAATGTCTTCATAGTTCAACATAGACCCAAGTTTTAAATAAAGACAGGAACAAAATAATAAAATACTGATTTTTAAAAGTGAGAAGAATTTACTTTGACTCTTCAAAAAAGTTACATAAAGTTCACATTTCAAATACTATATATTAACCTGGAATTATAATTCATATTTTGTTCTAGCAAAAAATAAGTTATATTTGTTGTACTAGGAATTTTTTAATAAAAAAGCATTTTATTAACAAAATTTTTTAATTCTTTGAGATTTAAATGAACAAGTTTTTCCTTTTAAATTTTTAATTCTAAATTTTGAAAATTTTAAGCGCTGCTTATATTACACCCGCTTTATATACATCTCCATGATAATTCATGTTCAATGAGTACACATAAAGTGTCACAATTACTCCAAAAAGTAGACAAGCTACTTGTGTCTAAACAAAAACTGTCTAAACTAAAAGCAAGAACATTCAAAATCAAATTTACTGTGAGAAAGACAGATTTGAATACATATGTTTTCAAGGATGAGACTAATTTCTCAAAGTTTTTCTGTGTTTATGAGTAATGTGCTGATTCTGGAAAAGTTTGCTTCATAAACTCTTTTTAAGTTTTGTATCATCAGTAGAGATATAATTTAGTTACATGAAACTGCTGCCTCCCCTTTTTGACCCTAAACCATTACCCCCACCCTTGATTTCCTTAGGATCCTTTCTTCATTAGCTGATGCCAAAGTAAAGTTTAGCCCAGACCGGACTATGGAGGCTTTGTGGCTCATAAAAGTACTCTGATATTCTCCTTTTCATCAGGAAGTGGACTCCACCTGAAACAGTCCTAGAATAAAGCCCCAAAACAGTGAACTGGAAATAAGAATAGTCTGACATAAGTACCAAAATGGATTTCTAATTTTTAAATCCTATTTGTAAAGACTTAGGAAATGTGGCTTCGTGAAGACTGTGGGGTCATCTTATTTGGCCGCCGTGGACACGTTTTGCCTCTGCCCATCCAACACCCCCTGCCCTTCCTTCTGGCAACAGAGCCCTGATTGCAGAATGGGAGAACAGACGCTTCTTCGCCCACTCACTATGATGTCATGATAACGTCACCTCCATAATCCAAGTGGCTCATGCCCTGGCAGCAGTGTCCTGCTGAAAGATAGGACCATTATCTAGCCACCGCAACAGTGATAACTGTAGTACTTTTTTCAGAGTTTAAGGGAATGAAGCACTCTCTTTTCAACAGTGATACTGTAGTCCTTTTTTCTAGATTGCAAGGGAACGAGGTACTCTTTTAAGAGGATAGAAGGTAAGGCTGAAGCTGCTAGTAGCCATGCTGCCGCTCCAAACAGAAGAGCACCCTGAGGACCCAACTCATAGTGATGATTCAGGAGAATCAAGGGATCACAAGAGTGAGTCCTCTCACGTTATGCCGAGATTTTTCAGTCACCTTAATCACAAAGTCCTTTTTTTCTTCTGGGAATTGTTTGAATTGGGGTTTCTGATTCTTGTGGCCATAAAATAAAATAAAATAAAACTAATAAAATTGGTGTCTTCAGAAACACCATTCTATACATACAGAAACACTGTATTTCTTCTTTGTCATATTCAGGAGCATGGCACTGTGACATCTCTTCCAGTTACTCAGGATGCCTAGAAGCAGCAAACAAGCTCAAACTTCACCAAAAAGGAATTTATGTTACCTAAAAGGAAATATTTTCTCATCAAGAAACTTTCAAACAAGAGTTTCCAAAGTGTTTTTTTTAAGTGTTTATTAATGCTTTAGTTTTTAAAAGGTTTGATATTTCATGTACATGTATATACTAAGCTTCCAGTAAATAGTAAAGTTTTCTCTTATGGCATAATTAAAAAGTGGCTAGGGCCTGAGTAATTTTTATTCATTCAGTAGATCTCAGAAACAGGAATAGAAAACATACTTTGTTCTGTTTCAATGCCTTTGGTTGTGCCTTAAAATCCTTAATATTCCCAAGAGAAGTAAGCATCATAATTTGGTTACTATTTAAAATTTGACAAAATTTTCCTAAACAAATCTGCTTATTTGGAAAACTATTAATTATCCACACTAGATAAAAGTTGTTGCTAATTTCTCTAACAGTCACAGAAGTTCCATCAGCATTCTTAGCCAATAGGAAATCTCATGGAAACATGCAAAAACTCTATTCTAATGGCTCCAACACAAACATTTGTTCTGTCCCAATTAAAAAAAAAAACTAAAATGTTTCTTGTTATTACTATGTTCTAGTAGCAAAGAAATATTAGCAACTAAAATAAAATGTTGACTTTAAAACATTTTAAAAACTTAAAGACTCGAGTCAAGGAAGATATGGTATATATTGTATCTATGCCCAGCAATTCTAAGGTTATTACTAATGTTGGTATACTTGAGGTGTTTGCTCTACATCAAAAGGACAGCAGGCATCAAACCAGTAACAAAAGACAAATATAAGGGCCTGCAATTCAGTATCGTGCATTATCAAAGCAAAAAAAAGACCAAAATAAATAATAGATAAGGCAATGTGCCTTTGAACAGCCTACTAAACAAATACCAGCTTAAAAACTGGTGTACTGAAAAACTTCATAAACATAATACAGCATAAGTTTCAACATCAGTTCAATATGAACTCAGCCAAGCTTCCAAAAAGAGACTCATGTTGACTTTTCAGATATAATAATAATATTAACAACAACAACAATAATAGCTTCTGCCTATTTAACAATTAGGTACTTGATGCTGTGGACCTAAGTGTTTTATATATGTTAACTGCAATTAGTCTTATGGCAATCATCTCACTTTATAGATAAGGAAATTGAGGTGTTCAGTATTAAACTACTCAAGATCACATGGTGAGAGAGTTATATCATCATTTGAAAACAGGTTTGTCTGAATCAAAATCCCAAGCTCTTAACCAAATGCTAAAACATTATTCAATCATTCAACATATTTCTTCAGTACCTACGATGTGACAGATACTGTGAGAAGGACATAATTATGAATAAAACCAGACACAATCTCTACCCTTGCAAAGTTTAAAGTCTAGTGGGAGAAATGAACATAATCTAGTGCTCATAGATATAGAAACAGCATTAAAACTACAACTGTGATAAATGTTGTGAAAGAAAGAGTATGGCACTATATAAGCACAAAGTAAAGGAATCTTGCATGGTCTGGGAGATCGGGGACAGTTCACTACAGATGAGTCACAGAGCTGAAATCTAAATAATAAATAGGTGAAAGGTATGCAGGTAAGAAAGGAAGCTGACCAGACAGAGGGAAGAGCATGTGAAAAGGCCCTGTGGCAAAAGGGAGTTCAGAACATTTGTGTAACTAAAAAGGAAAAAAAGGTAGTATGCACAAAGTGGAGAGCTCTGTTACATATGTTATTGCTGTTAATTATAAACAAGTTGAAGTTTATACCTCAGAAACCTGGAAAGCCTAAAGTTACACTGGGCATAATAACATTTTATTCAAATGTGAGCAAACAAAAAAACTTCAAATCTGCACGTTCAGTTTTCAAAATAAATAAATGCCTCAAAAGCAATGGTGACTATTTTAATTCATAAGTCTTTTCTAGACCTAAAGTGCACTGTTAAACAAAGATAATGTCACTTTGATGCTTCTTATGACAAGCTCCTTTTCATTCCCACTACAGCTGTTTGGTTCAGGTTGCCATCTTCTCTGCCTGCCATTTCCCACCTTCTTCTACAAATACCCTATAGCTATCTGATTTTGCTACAGTAAAACCTGATTATGTCATTCTACTGCTTAAAACTTCTCCAACGGCTTCTCATTGCATAAGAGAGAATACATTATCTGGCTCTCATCTACCCATCTAGTTTCATCTTTTGTTAGAATATAGTCAAGCTGGGATTTGAGGACATCCAGAGAACTGGTTCATTTCTTGATGCTGGTGTATTGTCCTCATCTGTATGGTCCAAGATGCCGTCTTCCCATGCTCGAGTTCTAAACAATTGAATGGCGAGAAGAGAGGGCAGTAAACACCTCCTTCAAGGGCCTGAATGCAAAGTGTAATTTGTGGCACAGCTGGCTATAAGGGAGGCTAGGAAATGTAGTTTTTATTCTGGACATCCACACACTCAAGTACTTCTACTAGTATGGAAGACAGGAAAAATGAATTTGAGGGAATAGCTAGCAGTCTCTGATACAGAAACTAAAATTAAGATGCATTTTGTTAAATTAAATCTGTTTCAAATTAAGTGATACAGTTGATATTAATTCTTTAGAATTTATTGGATTAGTTATAACTTCTACGATGAAAAAATGTGAGTGTTAATCTAACCTTTAGAAACTGTTTATAGAATAACTTTATGGGTATCTATTGATAAAGAAATGACTATGTCTCAAAACTTCTACATGACAATTTATCTAAACAATTCTTCACTCAGATTCTCCAATTCTTAACAGTGTTTTCACATTTGCAATTTGATAATACGTTACGAGACCTTCTGAGAGACTTTTTAGCAGCTGAGACTTTGGAAAGAGGCGCTTGGTTTCTCCCCTAACAGGTAACAATGATTTCATTTGTACTGACCAGGAAAGGAGGTTCATTCTTTGCATGGGTTCCAACTGGAACTCAACTATTAAATCATGACCTGTCAGGTAAATAAAGAAAGAAAGGTGAATACAAATCTTTTTCTTGTTTATCAATAATTCCTTAGATGGACTAATCAAGTGAAGTTTTTAATAACTAACACATTCACTGACAGTGAATCTTGATTTGACTTAAAATGTCACTTAATATTTATTATTTCTAACCTCAAGCATAGGACTCTGAGTACAACAACAAAATTCCTTTCTTTACCTTTCCCATCTACCATAAAGAAACAGAACTGAAATTATCCTCTTTGAAAACATGGTTGAAGTCAGAGATCTACTTGAAATGCAAATGTTTAAGTAGTTATGTCCCTGATATTAGCATTGACCTTGAATACTTCAGCCAAACACAGTAACTAGTCCTTAAATCATTAACTTACTTCGGATTCCTAATGTAACTGTGTTTGGTGATTTGGGTAATAGATCTTTTAAGCCACTATCTTTACTTGGTATGACATACTTAAATTGGATTAGTTTGGATATTACAGAAATGAAACAAAACTTTGAAAATATTTGCTATCTTTCATCTCAATATCTGTTCTAGATATCTTTTCTAAAGATATTACAATTTTAAACATCTGGCATACAAGAATATAGCATGATAGAACTAGAAGACATCAAAATATATTGTTTTATTTTTCAAATTATTTTGTAATGTGTGCATATCTATATTTTTCAATTGATTTCTCTGCCTTTAATGCAAATAAGTCTCAAAGCAGTCCTCATTAGTGCATTGCTACCAGTGAAGTTCCTAGAATAAATGTCAGTAGGAACACTAGGGAATTTCAAATTCTTAAAGAAATTGGCCAAACATGTATCTTTTGGAATTGGCTTGAGGCAAAACTCATTACAACAGACTTAGTCAATAGATATAATACAAATTAATTAAGAACAAACTACTGCCCACTTGTTCTCCTTAACCTGTATTTAAATGCTTATCATTTTCCAGACCCTTATTCCTAAACTTTAAAAATAAAATTTCAAGGTATTATATACCCTATTCTATTTTTCTAAAGTTCTATAAATTCCCCACTACTCCCTGCATTTCATATCAGCAAATTCTTTTTAACTAGACTTTCCTGTCAATAGCAGTTAAAGTGCAAAATGTCTTTCTTGATGTATTATATACCACCCACTAGGAGAAAGAACTGATCTAAATTAAGAAACGGTCTCACAACCTGCTTACATATTCACTCTTTGAACATGTAAAAACAAAACTGAACTTTCAGAAATATCAACTTTTCTTTAATGTGGCTATAGCATGCAAACCATCAAAAAAGGTCATGAACATTACTTTTTCCAGAGGGTAAGTTTTATCACATGTTGACCTGAGTGTGAACAGAGATAGATTTAATGGCACCATAAATCCACTGACAACTTCCATATATTTTAGAAGAATTGCCTATGGTTATCAATGTATTATAATTACACTGACTTTTTTCCAGAAAGGGATTGGTGTTAACAGCAACTCAGAGATTTGAAAATATGCACAGGCTAATGCAACAAGTATTCAGTTAATAAATATTTATGGAGCCAAGACTTGAGTTAGTGACAAAACAAAAAGATCCTTGCCTACAAAGAGCTTATATTCTATCAGGGATAGACTGATGATATACAATGGATATATTAAAGAGTAAATTATATTGCATGTAAAAAGATGATGGGGGCGGGGAAGGCAATACAAAGTAAAGACAACAGGAAACGCTGAGATAAAATGGTAAACATAGAGTTACCATATGACCCAGAAATTCCATTGCTAGGTATAAACCCAAGAGAATTTTTAAAAACACATGCCTACACAAAATCTTCTATATAAATATTCACCGCAGCATTATTCCCAGTAGTCAAAAAGTAGAAACAATCCAAATGTCCATCAACTGATGAATGGATAAACACCATGTGCTATACGCCTACAATGGAATATAACTCATCAATAAACAAGAAGTACTGGCACATGCTACAACATGAATGAACCTTAAGAACATTATGTTAAGTGAAATAAGCCAGACACAAAAGGACAAATATTGTGTTTCCACTTATATGCGGTACCTAGAAAAGGCAAATTCATAGATAGAGAAAGTAGACTAGAAGTCACCAAGGGATGGAAGAAGGGGAAAGCAGGGGGTTATTGTCTAAAGGGTACAGACTTTCTCTTTGGGATAATAGAAAAGTTCTAGAACAGGATAGCGGTGATTATAGTTTAACACTGAATGTACTTAATGCCACTGAATTGTATACTTAAAAATAGTTAAACTGGCAAATGTTATGCATATTCTACCACAATTTCTTTTAAAAGGCACTAAGAGATAACTATTATATTGCCTACTGAGTGGTGAAATCCTACTCACGCCCAGGTCTTCTTGCTCTCTTTCCCTATATATCACACTGCCCCAGAAGCACGCAGAAATCAGAGCCCTGCTGACAGTGATTTCTCTGGTAGCCAGATCTGGGCACTGGGAATTGCCTTCGTGGACATAAGTGATTAATTCTAACCCAAGTGCGGCCAAATTCTATCACCCTGTAATTTGAATTTTAAAAAGAGGGACACAGAATATAGAAATTATTGGATCTGAGTCATGTAAATGGCGGTACCCACAGAGAAGTTTCCACTTTTGAGATTCCCACGGCAACCCTTGGCTTCTGCCTTTCCTAATGTTCAGTTGTTAAGCTCATCATTAACTTTCTTGGCGCTCATCCAGTATATCCTCACAACAAATGTCCTTCTTCACTTAAGCTAGCCAGAGGTGGATTCTGTTTGTCACCAGTGAAAAACCTTACTTCTAATATAATGCAGTGTTTCAATTCTTAAGCTTCATCCATGTGGGCAAAATGATATACAATTATCTCTTGCTTTCCAAATCTTCTGGGCTTTTGAGATCAGATAGTAAGAATGACGATAGCAAGAGGCACCTATACATTGGTTTTCAAAAGTTCCGAAGCAATTCATTACAACGACGTTTGCAAATAGTTTAATTAAATGTGAGTTGGAGAGCACTTTAGTCTCTGAAATCTTTACAAATAAAAAACTTTGATTTGTCACTAGAAAACTAACAACTTTTAAAGCAGTTTTGCTTTTTGAGTTTTGGTTGGGTTTTGTTTGTTTATTTAGTCTTTTGTGATCTTATTTTAGTTCTTGATCCATATAAACTCCCTACATACTTTGAAGAATCCTCTTTTCCATAAGAGATAATATGTGGAGAACAGTAGCATCTGCCCTTAGTGATTGTTTCATAGAAGCAGTTGTTAGTCATTACCACCATTAGTCATTACAAGGTCTCAGAAAGTTGTATTACTTCATTGAAAATCTAAGTTTTCTTTAGGACTCTGTTGAGGAATTCTCTTGGATAACATATATAATAAACTCCAGCATCTAGTAATCTATACAAAGAGATTTTTACGATATTTTAACAGTGTCTCAAAACATCTCAATAATAGATAGGATCTCAATAACACGTTTGAATCCTAAGAAGTTAGGTATGAATTTAGATTATGCTTTGTTCACTTCCTTCGTCCTCCCTGTATTCATGGGAATCTGTCTATGGCCTTTATTGCTTGATACAACACCAAAAGGAAGAGAAGGCATGGTGGACTCCATACATATCAGAAAGGTACTGTATCCCGAGTCAGAATGCATGTGTGTGTTCAACAATCACACGTAATATGAGGCAAAAAAAAAAATCAGAACTATTGTAGATGGAAAGTTGTCCTTATTGCCAAAGCTTCCAGGGATTTATAAGACTAAGTTTATGATTCATGAAGAAAAACTGTGAAGCACTGAGGACGGGGAAAACTAAGGAGAAAGGAGATAAAAGTACAATGTCCAAAGGGGCAGGGTGCAGTGTATAAATTCCTCCCAAATAACTGCCAAGTTTTCTCTTACTGGGCTTTATAATTTTAGCCTCATTATCTCAGTTCTTGGTGAACTTAGCATACCTGACAAAGACTGAAAGCAGTTTTAACAATCTCAGAGGGTCTGAACTAAGCTTAAACCTCTCACATTTGGAAAATAATCATAAAATGGGTTCTCAGACTATTTCTTCTGTCGTGGCATATTTCAGCAACATCATATTGTTTGCTTCGGTTTCTGGAAGCTATTAAAATGGACAGTAAAATTCCATCAATTTTTTAAGTGAAAGAAAAGCGTACCAAGCCTACATTATCAATATTGGGCATATATTTGAGACAAATATCCATCCTAATAATCCTTCAAAGTTCAGCTTAAGCACCATCTCCTCTTTGAAAGCCCCCCAAGTCATCTCAGGCTGGAGAGAAAGAATCTAACTCTCCTAACTTCTTATGATATTGTTTTTAATCATTGTTTTGGCATTTGAAAAGAATAGCCTTACATTGCAGTTATTCAGTAGCAGTCTTATATCACTAAATAATTGCTACATTAATTTTACAAATATTTATCAAACACCTACTATGTTCCAGCAATTGTGTCAGGAACTGAGCACACAAGGATTAAAAAGACAAGAGTCAGTTTCTTTTCTTGCAGCTTTTACAACAAAGAAAGTGTCAAGTGCCTTTTTACGCAGATCCTAGGCAAGTGTTGTACTGCAAGTCCTCAAAGGAAGTTTGAGTTTTTGATAAATAATAATTAAATACAATAAGAATTAATTGAGAGAATATTTAAAACAACTTAATCGCTAGCATCCCTTTATGTGTGTATCCCCAGCACATAGTAAGGGCTCAAGAAATATTTGCTGAATGAATTAATGAGTCAATCTGCTACATGCTTCAGCATAAATCACATCACCAAGATAGTCACATGGACTTGACTCATGACGTGGACACATTTTCAATTTTATGGTTAAAGTTTTTTCTGAATAAACTAATATTTTAACATAGTCTTAATTCAAGGTTGGGGATTTTTGAGTGGGGTAGTATAAATTACATAATGGCTATTGTTAACCAATTATTGATTTGAATTTTGAGAAAGCAAACCTATCCATTTCAAAGATTGCCAATAGAAACACTTAGCTACCTATTCACAATAGCAAAAACATGGTACCAATCATGCTGCCTATCAAAGCTGGACTGGATAAAAAAAAATGTGATACATATACACAATGGGATATTATGCAGCCATAAAGAAGGACAAACATATGAACTTTGCAGCAACTTGGATGGATTTAGAGTTTATCATACTCAGTGATCTATCACAGAAACAAAGAACAGAGTACCATATGTTCTCATTCATAAGTGGACCTTGAACAATTATAATACTATAAGAAAGGGATTGGCAGTAGTGGGAAACTGTCGGGGATGAGATTGGCAGTTGAGGGAAACTGCTAGGAGAGGGAGGGGCACACCTCATCAACAAGGTACCTGCATAATCAATGTTTGTATATCTAACCCTGAATTGTACCCCACATCTTTATAATTAAAAAAAAAAAAAAAGAAACAGCTGCTTTATTTCAATTGTACACACACCAAAAAAATCCCCTCACTAACTAATGCTATAGAAGTTGACTCAGGCAATAAAAGTTTCACAGTGAATACTAAGATTACTAAAATAAACAAGTTAGTCATGCTAAAATACGTACTTCTTAGATGTGTAAATAGACTTCTAAAATAAAAGACTACAAGCGCTCCTCGACTTACAGTGAGGTTATGACCCAATAAGCCCATCCTAAGTTGAAAATATTAAGTCAAAAATGCATTTAATACACCTAGTTTACCATCATCCTAGCTTAACCCAGCCTTTAAACATGCTCAAAACACATATATTAGTCTAGAGTCGGACAAAAGTACCTAACACAAAGCCTATTTTATAATAGAGTGTTGAAATCTAATGCAATTTATTAAATACTGTACTGAAACTGAAAAACAGAATGGTTGTATGGGTACTCAAAGTATGATTTCTACTAAATGCGTGCCACTTTCTCACCATCGTAAAAGTTGAAAAAGCATAAATCAAATAGTTGAACCATTATAAGGTGGTGGCCACCATCTGTATATATTTACTGCATGAATTAAATCAACCAACATAATTGATCAACATTACTGGCCAGACAAATATTTTTCCATAATACATTTTAAAATACCAATAATCATCAGGAACAAAATTTTTAATGGTAAATATATAACAGTCTATTTCAGTAGCATGCAGTTTCCTAGTTTGTGGTTTTCCTCCACTGACCATGACCAAGGAAATGCTTTATTTACGCTTTTAAAAATAAATATTGTTGATGAATAGTAATAAGAAACTGAAGAATCCTTAAAAACACCATTTTCATTTTAGTTAACTTTACGGACTATAAAAGTAATAGATGGCTAACTAAAGAAACATGAAATCTGAGAAATTCAGGAGATATAAAACTTAAAATCTCCCGTTCACTCACCATGCAAGGTCAACTGTTAATATGCTGTTCTGTTTTCTATGTTCTGTTTTCTATGTATATTATTTTGAACGCTTTTATTAAAATTGTAGTTTTCTAAAGGTACCTATTTAGAAACTTCCCCATCTAAGGAGTAGAAAGACCACAAAAATAGGCATCAATATATTTGAAAGGCACAATTTTATTCATTAAATAATGAACGAATAAATGACAATTAAAGTTTCATATGTCTGATTAAAATCCAGTGATCTATTATCGCATTCTAATATTTTTTAAATGGTAAGGTTCACTGTTATTATGCTACAAATGTGTCATAAAAGTCCACTGTTACTACTTCTTTTATATTTATATATGAAGACATGCCCTCTGCCTGGAATTTAAGTTTTAAAGCTTGAGTGTTTAGTATTCTGTCTATATTTTCTAAGTTATGAGCACACTATCTGTACAAGAACAGTTCCAAAGAGAAAATGTGATTGTGAAAAGTGCTACCTATGAAAAAAGACGAATCTTCTGTTACACCTAGAATGAAACCATGCAATGCCTCTGAATTCTCTTCTATCAAAGTCCAACCATCAGTGGCACTTGAGGAGGGATGGTTGTTTACCTGACTGAGTTATCACTGCCAGAGAGAGCCCAAAAGCTGCCATGTTATTTATAGAATGACTTCCAGGTTTAGGAAATAGTCAGTCTTTCAGCTTAAAATAGACTTAATGTTCACCACTTCAGAAATGTCTTTATACGCGAACTGATTTCAAGTTCCACAGCATCATACTTTGAACACTTAGACTTTCCAGAGCAACTAAGTATTCAAAATCTATCATCTTCTTCCTCCTCACTGAACAGACAT
The DNA here is from genome assembly GCA_963574415.1 of Tarsius wallacei. Taxonomy (NCBI): domain Eukaryota; kingdom Metazoa; phylum Chordata; class Mammalia; order Primates; family Tarsiidae; genus Tarsius; species Tarsius wallacei. The sequence continues at coordinate 22,723 of CAUYQG010057820.1, forward strand.
GCAAATGTCCAATGAATTTTAGAAATGAATTTTTTATCACATTATCATATGCCTTAGCCAAAACAAAGCTAAGCCTACATGCCTAGTTAGAGCAGAAAACAATGGCTATTATTTGGAAGGGTTCTATTTGGAAGATACCAAACATATCTTACACAAAAATAAAAATTGATTATATCTATTCCATGCTTCATCTACAACTCCCCACTGATCAAACAGTCCTATTAAGGGATATATTTTTAAAATTATAATAAGAAAAGCATAACTAAATGAGTAAAAGCCAGGCATGGTGGCTCACACCTGTATTCCCAGCATTTGGGGAGGCCAAAGTGGGAGGATCGCTTGAAGTCAGGATTTTAAGGTGAGCCTGGGCAACACAACATGATTCCCATGTTTACAACAACAACAAAAAATTAATTAGCTAGGTGTGGTGGCACATTCCTGTAGTCCTAGCTATTGAGGAGGCTGTGGCAGAAGGATGGCTTAAGCCAAGGAATTCCAGGCTACAGTGAGCTATGACAGCAGGCTGTACTCTAGCCTGGGCCACAGAGTCAGATCATGTCTCCAAAAAATAATAATAATAGCTGAGCTCGATGGCTCAGCCTGTAACTCTAGCACTTTGGGAGCCCAAGGCAAGTGGATTGCCTGAGCCCGTGGGTTCGAGACCAGCCCGGACAACTTGGTGAGACCTCGTCTCTACAATAAATCAAAAAATTAGCCGGGCAAGGTAGTGCATGCCTGTAGTTGCAGCTACTCGGAAGGCTGAGGTGGAAGAATCGCCTAAGCCCAGCAGGTTGACGCTGGGGAGTCCACGAGCGTGCCACTGCACTCCAGCCTGGGCGACAGAGTGAGTGAGACTCCAACTCAAAAAATAATAATAATAAGTAAAAGAAGAAAATGTAGTACATCGAATCTACAAATGTTTAACTATCAAAAACATTCAACAGAAAGAAAAGATTAGGAAGAGAAATTTGAGGAGTAAATTGGGAACAATAAAATGTAAGCAATTACACAATCTCATTCATCAAAGGAATTAAATGAGAATTAAACACTGTGTGGACCTCCCCCCTCCGTCATCCTACCTGATATTCATCCTTGAACATGAAAACAAAGGACGGGCCAAGTTCATTGCACTGGCCAAAATCAAGCAAGAAGTAAAAATAAGGGCCCCAATCTTTTGTCATTCTAAAAGACCACTATGATACTTTGAGGTCAGTGAATCAGTTGGTGTTTTTGACAGTATTCTGAGACCTTAACTAGTAAGTATTAGTTCTGAGACTAATACTTTCTAAACTTTCTAAAAAAGAAATCTTCCTCAAGGCAAAGGAAGCAATCACTTAAACATATATAGATGTACACACCCACATAAGTATACACACTTTTCATTTACTAAACTCTCAACCATAGAGAGAACAGCCAAGGGAGAAACAATATACCTTTCCCTGCTTCCACTTTCCCACTATCCCAAGGGTTCTGTGCTCAGTTCCCACTCTGTGGTACCTGATCATTGGTCAAGTCGATGTACCCAGAAATCTGAAAATCTGTTTTCAGATGTGGCAGCAACAGAGAAAACCAATCACCAGCAACAAATTTTGTAATGGTAAATATATGACAGTCTATTTCAGTAACATGCAGTTTCCTAGTTTGTGGTTTTCCTCCACTGACCATGACCCACATGGAAAAAATCCTGTATAGGAAAAAATGGAAGAAAGGGAAAGGAACAATGAACACATTTGAAATTGTACGGCGTATCCCAAAACTCCCTCCTTTCCTTTCAAAAGAAACATAAAAACTATAACCTTAACATGTACCAGCCGGAAAAAAATCAGTTTATTTAAAATACATTCGCCACTTTTATCCAACAGGATTTAAAACAGTTTTCCATATGTCATTACAAATATTTCCTAAATGGATCTTTAGATGAATAATTAAATTAGGAAATACAAACCAGACCCTTGCTCTTACAAACTGAGAAAAGAACCATAACTGTGACTCAGTTTCAACAATTCAGGATTCAAAATCATCTAGTGAATACTGGTTAAAGAATAATTGGGAGAAAAAAGAAAAAATGCAAATCTTTGCAACTGGGGCATTCAAATTTTGCACAGACTGAAAAATCAAACTGAGAAGCTGTGTCACAGAGACTAAGAAAATCCTTCCACATCTCCAATCAGTCAGAAGGGCCTCCAAGGGGGCCAGCTAGACTCAATATAGTGAAAGTCCATGATTTTTTCAGCTGAAAAATTCATTACCTCATTGCAAAAATACCCAAAAGCTACACAATAACAATATATATATATTCTCCAAAACTTATTTATGCACTAAATAATATAATCAGACAAAATTTATTTGCAAATAAATTTATTTATTACCTTTGAAATGCTGTGTAAATTCAGTTCCCATTAACTGCCTTTCCAAGCTGAATTTGCAAAACCATCATACCACTAAAAGGGTAAAATGGATGAAGAGCTAAAATGGAAATCAAAAACTTTTAGTCTAATTTTTAGCTCTTCTTTTGAGTTTTTAATGTGACAGTGGAACACATTTTTGGCTAAATATACACAATGCCAATGTCTCCAATCTGATTCACTATAACAATTCATATGTCTTTGGAGAAAAGTTGCAATTTTACATGCAAAAATATAAGCATAATGTCGATTTTCCTAGCAACTTTCTAAAAAAGAAATCTTTTATTTCTGTCTATTTCACTCACTTTTATAATACCACCCAGGCAAGAGGAGGACAGCATCTACTCTCCTTCTTAATCTCCAGAAAGACATGCTGACACAAAAAAAAAGAAATAAATGATATAAACAAGGCCACATGGCTAAGTAGCGGCAAACCTAGGACAACAGACCTTCAACTAACAGAAGAGTAAGAAGCCAGTTAGAAGTATGCATCTAGCCGGGCTCGGTGGCTCAGCCTGTAATCCCGCGCCTTTGGGAGGCTGAGGTGAGTGGATTGCCTGAGCCCGCGGGTTCGAGACCCGCTTGGGCAAGCGAGACCTCATCTCTATAATAAATCAAAAAAATTAGCCGGGCGTGGTAGCGCGTGCCTGTAGTTCCAGCTACCTGGAAGGCTGAGGCGGAAGGATCGCCGGAGCCCAGCAGGTCGAG
>CAUYQG010057826.1:0-17603 GCA_963574415.1 Tarsius wallacei
AGTGAGACTCCAACTCAAAAAAAAAAAAAAAAAGAACCTCTAGATCAATTCTGTTATCTGAGGATGAATCCCAGAGAGGTCAGCTGACTTGGAGCAGGTCACTGGAGAGCTAATGCCAGAACCAGGCACAGCATCCACTTCCTGAGGCCCTGTCCTACTCTTTCCAGTGCCTTCCTCACTGTTCTCTAATCATTTAATGGAGTTTGATTTTCTGGCTCTGTAGGGTCAGTGACCAGAGCATTTGAGTCCCCACACAGTACTCACAGAGCACTGGAGACATAGGGATCCTTTTTTAAAAAATAAATTGTTTTATTTTAGATTCAGTGGGCACATGTGCAGGTTTGTTATGCAGGTATATTTTGTGATGACGAGGCTAGGTGTCTATTGAACCTGTCAGCCAAATAGTGAACATGGTACCCAATAGGTAGTTGTTTAGTCCCTGCCCTCCTCTATCCTTACCCCCTGTAGGATTCCTCAGTGTCTGCTGTTCCCATCTTTATGTCCGTGTGTACCCAGTGATTAGCTCTTGCTTGTAAGTGAGAACATGCAATATTTGGTTTCCTATTTCAGTGTTAATTCACTTAGTATAATGGCCTCCAGTTGTTTCCACGTTGCTGTAAAAGATATGATTTCATTCTTTTTTAAGACCTATGAATCCTTAAGAAATGCTTGAAGTGATGTGTGAGTAAGTGGTTGGTTGGTTTCTTGATGACCTTGGTACCCATCTTTCTGCCTCAGTGGTTACTGGCTGAATGGAGAGCTCTGCAGGCTTGTGTGTACATTTTGGGATATCTCTTGGAAAGAAGAATATGATAACAAGAAGAATAATAGTTAGCATTAAATCGGACAAGAAATCGCTGTGGCAAACAGTCTGGGCTCTCGGGCCTGATTGTCAGTTAGAATCCCAGCTCCACCATTTATCCTGCCTCATTTATCTTCATGAGAAAGGTGATTTGACTTCTCTGTGCCTCATTTTCTAGAATCTGTAAAATGCTAGTAATTCTAGTGCCTTCCTCAGAATACTGCAGGTGTTAACCAATGGAAGTCCCTGGCACAATGCTAGGCACTCTCTAAACAAGCAATACGTGTTAGCTATTGTTGGTGTTACTAAAATATCACCATTATATACAGGCAGTGTGCTAAATGCATTACATATATGGTGTGTGATCTGGCCAACAACTTTGTGAGGAGAGTACTGTTGTTAGCTTCATTTTACAGTTAAGTAAACGGAGGTGCAGAGAGGTTACTCTACCTACGCGAGGACACATAGCCATGAAGTCGTGGGTGAGGCCTCATTCCCCATCTGCCTACCTCTGAATTCTGTGCTTGGGGCCAGATGTGATGGGAACCGGGAGGTGTGGCTGCTCGGGTGACACCTGCCTGACCTCTCAAATTTCCTTTTTTTCCCTAGAGCACTCCAGAACCCAGGCTGCTTTCGAGAACCTCTCTGTGGATTCCTAGGTAAGTAAAGATGGTCCTTCCTTCTCCATGACTTCCTGCTGCCCACATGGCCCACAGTCCCTGCTCCTGTGACTGACTCCTGGGGGCCCATCATAGCCTTTGGTGACCTCTGCTGCCTCCCAGGGCCCCAACACCAGAATTCTCATTCATCGCATGTAGACTGAAATTACTCTTGGTAGGACAGTAGAGTTCGGTGGACATGAGTCACTCCTCTCCCTCTCACACCCCCCTTTCCACCTACAGCAACATTTCTAATGATAGCTTTAGAGTGGTTTCGTGCATGCAAAATACTTTGTATACAAAAAGGGGCCTTTTAAAGACATTCTTGTGATGTAGAAAAGAATTATGGTTAAGATTAATGGGTTCTGGAGCTAGACTGCCTGGTGTTGGGCTGTTGTTGTCATTCTTGTTGAAGAGGGTGCCCCGGTAACTCTGGAAGTCCACTTGGAACTGGTGATGCTCAGTCAGCCATGAGTGGGCTTGGAAGGGTACAGGTTTCTGAGGCAGACAGCCTGGCTTTGGTCCTGCTTCTGCTGCCTAAGCACTGTGTGATCTTCACATGTCACTTACTTATCTGGGCCTGAGTTTCCTCCTCTCAAAGATGGGATAGTTATACCCATTTTGCAGAGTTGTTGAGATGTTTCAGCCTTGTGTATGTAGAATAAACCTACACAAGATTGACATGCAATACAATGGTAATTTTTTTTCTTAGTTATTGGCATTTGAATGGAGATGTCAAAAGCATATGCTGGGCAGAAAGCATGTTGTTGTTTTAGGTTCATACGTTCTCTGAAATATTTTCATTTTTCCCTCTGTCAATCTTGTTTAAATCAAGTTACTTAGTAAGCTGTATATTTTTTGCAAAAAGATTATCCTTGGTCCAGACCCTGTCAGATGATCATAAATTCCAAATTGAGATAGTGCAAATTAAAGAGATTGAGTTGCCTGCTGGATATTTTCATCTATGTTTAGTACAAATTCAACTCTTTTTCCATAAATCTGAAATTTTGTGGTAAGTAAAGCTAAGTGGTAAGATGACTGTAATTTTTGAAAGGAACCATTCACACTGGCGGGAGCTGGTAGTTTTTCATGAGTGGAATAGAACATTTCACCACTTCCTCATATCTGAATCACCATTAAAGCACTTTCTTTATAGTTGTTCAAAGAGAATTATTATGGAAACAACTGGTTGATTTTTCTCTGTTTCTCTCTGTCTCTATACACACGTGTGTGAACACACACACACACACCCCTATTCCCCTTAGCTTTTCTTTCAGTTAGGCAACTGAAGTGTTACTATGTAAATCCTGGTGGCCTTCTACCCATCAGACCAGCAAGGGCACAATCCATTCTTGTTTTCTTGAAACGTATACCAAATCATCAGAAACCCTGATTATTCTGCTAGAAGGCGACAGCTTGATGGAAAGATGAACCAGTTGAAAACAATTTTGATCATATTTTTGTCTGGAGAATGAGATGCCTCCAGCTGTCTGTCACTAATCATATTAGAGGTGAAAAGCAGGATTGTTTTGGCCTGTTCAAGATTACTCTCAGCACACGCTGGAACGCTACTTTTATTGGCTACTTACCCCAGAATGGTGACATTAGACGTCGCTTCTGGAATTGGCCTTGCCAGTTGGTAGTAGTTTAAACCATATGCCACATGAGCACACTTAAGGAATTTTCTAATTACAGCTCAAAGGCTTTCCTTTTATCTTTTTATGCATGTACCACAGACATCACCGATTGAAATGATTTCTTCTTCAGCATCATCCCATTGCCAGCAGTTATGAAAGATGAGGAAGATGGCAGATGAAACCCACAATAACCAAAGAGGTGTCCGAATTCAATTAGGAAGAGGCCAGTCCCATGTGGACACATAAGCCATATAAATCCATTTTAATTGTGAGCTGTGGCACTTATCTGCTCATGTTTATTTTGGATGCAAGTGCCAGAGCTGGATTTAGACCAGAACTCCAGATCTTCGAAATCTAATGACTAATTTGGGTATCCATTAAATCCCTTAATTCATTTCTTAATTAGTTCTCCTAGAATTAGAGAGTTGCTTGGTTACAATCATTTCCACAAATTTCTCATAAATCAAAACAGATGTACATAGAATTCTTTCTCATGATTCAACATTTTGCCCTGAATTATTCTTCTTGTTACCAAAAATAACAGTAACAATGTCAACAACAGCAACAACAAAACTAACATTTTGCAAGGTGGTATAGGGAATATTAACTGAGGCTTCAGAAAAAATGGTTTTGAATTTCAACTCCTCCTCCTATAGCAGGGGGACCTGATCAAGCTAATTTCCCTCTCTGTGTCTCAGTTTCTTCTTATAAAATGGGATACATGGTAGTACTTACCTTGTTTTGATGATTAAACAAGTTAATATATGTAAGTATTGTATATGTAAGTAGATATGTAGAAAGTGCCTGCCACAGTAATAAATGTTAGTTACTATGTCTGGTATCAATAAGACAAGGGGAAATGTTACTGGCACCACTGGACTGTTATCTAAGTATGCCCCGTTTCTGCATACCACTTGGAGAACACTCATGACAGTAATGAAAATCTGGAGACTCTGAATTGCGAATTTACTTCCTATTTGCACTTGTACTCCTTACTTTGGCTACAGAAATAAGATTTTTTTTTGCCTTCCAGGCCTGATCAGTGTTAAATTGAAACCCTTTGGGTGCAAAACTGCTTTAAAATTTGAATGAACTTTTTGTTTTCCCAGTATACATGATATTAGCCCTCATGAAGAGGAAAAATATAATTACACTATGTAAAAAAGTGTGTGTGTGTGTGTGTGTGTGTGTGTGTGTGTAAGAAAGAGAGAGAAATTTAGGAGAATCAGTTTCAATAAATTCATTGGAAATTTTCAAACTATTTTTTAACATAGTAAAATTCATTTAATGACAAAGTTTAGATTTAATGAATGTGCAGGAGTGAAAGTCTACTAAAAGATAAATCTAGTAATTTAATGAACTCTCCTCATGACTTCATAAGAGTTAGTTAATATTAAAATTTATTGCCAAGAGATGCACTGGAATTACTTTCCCTTAGGTTGTTTCTTTTTTTCCCCTTAAACTAAGTTAGCTACGTGTGTGTGTGTATGTGTGTGTGTGTGTGTGTGTGTCTATTTTAGAGAAATGTGTATCCAGAAATGTATAAAATGCTCTCCATCAGTAGTAGAATGGATGAGTAAATGATGGTGTAATCATATGTTGGAATACTATATAGCAGTGAAAAATGAACCAGAGCTATAACAATAATATGAATGTATCCTACAGACATAATGTTGAAAGAAGATACAAAAGAATACTTAGCATATTACATTTACATAAAGAGTGAAAACAGACAAAGCTAAACTTTATTGCTAAGGTGCACATACATAAGTGGCTGAAACAATAAAGAAAAGTAAGGAACTTATTACTGAAAGAATCAGGTAACAGAATAGTGGTTACCTTGAAGAGAAGGGACCTTCCAGGGGTGCTGGAAGTATTGTTTTTTGACTGAGATGGTAGTAACAAGGCCAGTATACAGCCAAACATGAATTTGTTATCTGCTTTTCTGTTTCTGGGTTATAGTTTTATAATTAAAAATGTTTAAAAGATAAACAAATGGTCTGTCTCTTTGGCCTGGATTGCTTCATCTCCTGTCCTTCCTTGTTTCAGGCCTAGAGATTTCTGTGATTGTAAGTGGCTCTTAGAAGTAAATGACTGCTTCCCTACATGGTGAAAAATCTCCAAAGTGGGATGGGCATTCCAGGGAGCTCTTGAGAAGATCCATCTGGGTGGGAAAAGAAATGGGTTGGAACTTGCATCGATGTTTATTTTATTATCGCAAAACATTATGATGACTGATGGAGACTACATTGGCCTTGGTGCTGTCCTTTAGTTCACATGTTTGGTAGTCAGGTATCACCTGGAGGTAGATGAGGTCTCCTGAGTAGAGTGGTAGTGCCCAGAACAGGGCTTTCTAGTGGCTTTCCCACCAATTTATCTACCTTGGTTATTTCATGAACTATATTATGCCTGGTGGACTGGATTTACAAATTCCATATTTTTGTTTTTAACAAACCCTCAAAAACTTGCAGAATCTTTGCAAGAAGATTCTGCAAAGAATTCTCGTAATTTGAAGATAATTTGAATATTGCAGAATGGCACAGCTTTGCATGAACTCTTAGCCACAGCATGAGGCAATGACACTGACCGCCAAATCACATTTGGAAAGAAGCTGACCACCCCAATTTTAAATTACCTGGATGACATACAGATTTATGTTCACTGTGGATAATCATGAACCTTTTCCTGTGTGTATTGACCTTGAGATATCATGATAAAAAACATTACATCAGTTCTGTCACCTTCTTTTCTATCTTTATTCTTGTTTTGTAAGGTGTAGAACATACTCATTCAATAATAAATGTATACAAATCGTTTAAAAAATCAACACATATTGGGGATGCATTTTCAAAACATATGAGGCAAAAGCACCTTGGACACCGCTGCCATGTAGTTAAAAGGCTACTTAGTGCTTATAATTAAAATTGTAGAAGAGTCTGTCTACCGTGGGCAAGTCATCATACCATTAAAGGACTTTGACTTGTTTCTTTTGTGAACCTATTAGAGTGCCTTTGAGTATATCATAGCCATTTCTAAATAGATGTATGCTAGGCCGGGCTTGGTGGCTCATCCTGTAATCCCAGTACTTTGGGAAACCGAGATGAGTGGATTGCCTGAGCCAGCGGCTTTGAGACCAGCCCGGGAAACTTGGTGAGACCTCGTTTCTACAATAAATTAAAAATTAGCCGGGTGTGGTAGCACACACCTGTAGTTCCAGCTACTTGGAAAGCTGAGGTGGAAGGATCGCCGGAGCCCAGCAGGTCGATGCTGGAGTGGCCGTGAGCATGCTACTGCACTCTAGTCTGAGCAACCGTTTGAGACTCCAACTCAAAAAAAAAGAAAGAAAGAAAATAGATGTATGCTGCTGTTCCTCACACCAAGTGTATACCTGATCCCTAGCATTTGTTCTACCAGAGCTCAAGCAATCACTTATAATATTTAAGAACGGAAATGATTACAATTCTCATATGCCTGAGAAATGGATGAATATCTTCCAAAATGAGTCAATCATTGCTTTCATAGTTAGCAGATTGTCCTCTTTGGATAATTCATTGTAAAGCTATGAAGAGTGCCGAAATTCTTTGTTTTTCAAGCCTATATACATATCAAATAACCAAATTTTATATTGTTCATACTTGCTGAAATTTTCTTTCTGTAAAAAAAGATTTCTCTTTTAGAGAGAATGTGCTGCTGAGGAAACAGATATGATCACAGTAATCATTATTTTACTTAGCCTCCGTTTTCCAAAGTGCTGAGTTATAATGTAATCCACATACTTTTTAACTGACTCTCAATACATTATCAGCCCAGTGCCTCACACTGTTTGTGAAGGTGATTTATTATTCGTCGGATTTTAAGTGCTGACCCATGAAATGTTAAACTTCTATTGGCAGCTGTTATGCGAGGGTTTGCAGGTGTCTTGACTAATGCTTTGAAAGACCAGCATTAGCAATAAATCACAGCATAGAAAATTTTTCAATAAAGTGATAGAAGGGAGTTTGCCTTCTGGATCCTCTAAGCTTATTTGGAAGTTAGTTACATGGGAAATTAAAGTAAAGGAGTTGAGCATTCTCAGGCTTTAACCCTTGAACTTTGGGCCAACCATTGTCAACAGCAAAAGCATCGTGCTAGCTTTGTTCTCCTAACCCTGAGATTTCTTGGCTGTGGGAACTGACAGAGTGCCAAGTATAGGCCTAATTGCATTTCTTGTTACAGAGAAGAAAAAAAAAGCTCAAAGGAATTTTTCTTTTCTTTCTAAAGGGTACCTGAGCATTAAGTTTCTGGTATAGCAAAATTGCTTATAAGACCTTGGCAAAACTTTCTGAAAAGAGAGCTTGAAGAGGGCTCAGTTAGCCAATTAAGAGGCATGTGTGGCTTACCTAGAGCAGTGAAGAGTTGGGGGGAATGAAGTCCAAAAAGGAAAGGGCCATGGCTTTGTCCTCCCAGAGCTGGCTTGCTCTCTGCTGAGCAAGCTGTGGTTGCTCTTCTTTGTCCTTCTCTATGGTCTGCTCAAAGATTTAGCAAGATATGACACAAGATGAGTTTTAGCTAGCCCCGTAACAGACTGCCAACTGTCTAAGTTCTGCCAAGTTCACCAGTAACCCCAGGGCCGTGCCACTGCCTAATAAAAAGACATGTTCAAGTAGTATTTGTTGCATGAATGAGTATGTTCGGGTAGCTCTTCTGTGATCTATGTACTTGTGATTAATGTAATGGGCCAGGTATCCTCTGGACCAGATGAACTCTAATCAAGGAATCAGTGGCTAATTTTAGTAGAGTGAGATCTTCCAGAAGACATATAGGACTTTATATCGTAGCAGAAGAGTCAGACAATGAAGAAGCAAGTCACCAAGTGAATAAACACAATCGTACAGCTAGTGATAAGGGCTACAGAAGACCTAAACAAGGCAAGCTCTGGGATGTAGACTTAGTCTTGGAGAAACCAAAGCTGGGAAACCCAGTGGTATAGAAACAATTGATACAACCTTTCAGAAGGTATAACTTACTCCAGAAGTTAGCATACCCAGAAAATGTTCATCTCACCGTGGCTTTTCTTAATGCATAGATTTGCAGGGCTCTTCCTATACCAACAACGTCCATTTCTACTTTATAGAATTTTGCTTTTTTTGTTTTTTGAGTTGGAGTCTCACTCTGTCACCCAGACTGGAGTGCAGTGGCCGCTCCTGGCCACCGCAGCCTTGACCTGCTGGGTTCCGGCGATCCTTCCGCCTCAGCCTTCCAAGTAGGTGGAACTACAGGCATGCGCTACCACGCCCGGCTAATTTTTTTTGTTGATTTATTGTAGAGATGAGGTCTCGCCACGTTGCCCAGGTGGGTCTCGAACCCGCGGGCTCAGGCAATTCACTCACCTCGGCCTCCGAAAGCGCGGGATTACAGGCTGAGCCACCGAGCCCAGCCTTGCTTTTTTTTTTTTTTTTTTAAAGAGATAAGGTCTCTGTCACCCAGGCTGGAGTGCAGTGGCAACCTTGAACCCCTGGGCTCAAGCGATCCTCCCACCTCAGCCTCCCCAGTAGCTGGGACTATAGGCATGCCCTACCACCATGATTGGCTAATTTTTCTTATTTTTTGTAAAGATGGGGACTCACTGTGTTGCCCAGGCTGGTCTTGAACTCCTAGACTCAAGCAGTCTTCCTGCCTCAGCCACCCAAAGTGCTGGGATTACAGGCATGAGCCATCACGCCCTGCTGAATTTTGCCTAACACGACAGTTGGTTAGTGCTTTACTTGTGCTAAGGCCAAGGGGGTAGCTTCACTTCCTGTCTTCTCTAAGATGCACTTCTCTCCAGAGCTAGCAGCTGTCTCCCAAATGCGCACTGTCAGTCACAGAGGAAACCAGATGACCAGAAGAGGGTGGATCAGCACAAATTTATCATCAAAGCTGAAAGAAAGAGGTGGGGGGGAGGGAAGGAAAGGGGGGGGAGGGAAATAAGGAAGGGGAAAGAAAGGGGGGGAGAGCAAGAACTTGAGAGATGGGGGAAGGAGGAGGGGTGGGAGAGGAAGGAAGGGAGGGAGGGGCGGAGGGAGGAAGGAAAGAAGGAAGGAAGGAAGGAAGGAAGGAAGGAAGGACCTCCAAGCAAATGCCCTGCTGACTGGGTCAGAAGTGTCATCTTTGTGTCTCCAGGACAGAATGCTTAATAAAGATTTGGGTACAAAATATACACACCCTCCAGGTATACTGAATGCTGTCAACCAGAAAACTCTCCCTTAGGGTTTACAATTTCCCCTTTTTCCTAAATTAAAAAATGCTAATGTGAACTGTTGACTCTCAACAACACATGGTATTATTGTATATAGGGCAAAGAGTAAATAAGATACTTGCCTTGTGAAATAACAGTTCATTTTAACTCAGCAAGCTGGAAGTAATTTGAGCTTTTTTGCCTTTCTTTCCTGCTTCTTTATAGAAATAGGCACAAACATTTTTATTCCGCCATTCTTCATAACCTTAGAGTATGCTTCCTGTTTATGCTTTTAAGAACTGTTTGTAAAGACCCTTAAGAGCTATCCCTTAATACATTCTTTTGAAAATAATTATTCATCTATAGTATCGAGGGTTTGGAAATATAGGAACTTCTTAATGAGATGTGTTTAATGGTCTGTGCAGAGTAGCACAATATTTACACCTGGTTTAGTTAACATAAATTATGTTTAATTAGTCATTCTGGAAAATAAGTAGATATTTTAGAGTAGATTCAGTACCTAAAACCTGCCGTTTGCTTTTTATGTATAATATTCATAGATAGAATGCTGTGTGTAGTGTTTATAGATTTTTTTTTTTTTTTTTTGAGTTGGAGTCTCACTCTGTTGCCCAGACTGGAGTGCAGTGGCCACTCCCGGCCACTGCAGCCTCGACCTGCTGGGCTCCCATGATCCTTCTGCCTCAGCCTTCCAAGTAGCCGGAACTACAGGCGCACACTGCCACGCCCGGCTAATTTTTTGATTTATTGTAGAGATGAGGTCTCGCCAAGTTGCCCAGGCGGGTCTCGAACCCGTGGGCTCAGGCAATCCACTCACTTCGGCCTCCCAAAGCGTGGGATTACAGGCTGAGCCACCGAACCCGGCCTATAGATTTTTTTAGAATGCAGTATCATAAAGTCAGTGCTCATGGACTTCTAGAAATAATAGGAAGAACGTGTCTTGTGGGGTCATGAAAAACATCCATGTGGACCAGAAGATCACTTTTATAAAATTTCATTACAAACTTTAAAGTGCTACACAAACATAAAGTCATTATGTTGGTATTATTTTTACATTTGTGGCATGCAGAATTTCTGGGCTGAATGACAGTCCTTAACTTTTTTTACTTAATGCAGCTTCTGTTCCTGTTTAGAGTGAGATTTCCTGTTTTGCTTATCATAGTCCTCGTGTCAGCAGGGCCCCAAGTTCCACAGCTGGGTTCTGTCACACTGCACTTGACTTTGGAACCCTCCAGACGACACTTGTGCCTGATTCACACATTGCTTCCTTCTAAGAAGGAACCTTGGTCCCCTTCACATCTGCAATCTAAAAGGCTCATGATGGCATCTTTCCAGTCCCTCATGTGCACAGGGGAAGGACAGAGAAATCGCTGATCTCTGTTCTCCCCCAGCCTCTGCTTTGGTCCTCTGACATACTCTACATGTCCAGAACTTCTCTGCCATAGCACCCTTCGCTCTTGCTGCTTCAGTGTTGTCTTGCTGGTACTTGTTTTGTAGTGATCCTGGCCATCTGCTGTTCTCTCTGCAAATCCGTGTCCTGGTAGTCTTTTTATTCCTCCCTGTTCCCTTAATACCACACTCTGCACTTTAGCCTCGTTGTTGGCCCCCACTGCTAGAAGAAACCAGAAATAAGGACACCTGCCTGCCCTGGAAATAGTCCTCTGCCCTCTTCCCAGGTAAAGCTGCCCTTTCCCACAGCACACTGGAGTTGCCAGCTGGGTGTTTGTGGTCCATTTTTTTAGAAAAGCTCACGTGGAGCGGAGCCCGCAGGAGGTAGGAGGGCTGGGAGAGTCTCTTTCAGAGAAGTACTGCGTTGTCCTGAACAAGGACCCAGCCATGGGAAACAGATTCCTCAACAGTCACCATGGGTTGCACAGATATTACTTCCATTTAGCTTGACCTTTCATTGTGCTCTAAAATGACTGAAAATACTTAAGTTGTGTACAGTGTTTTTCTGGAAGCGAACATAAATGGGGCTCTTTTAAGAGGCACTCTTGAACTTTTGCTCCTACTCTTCCATTTTGAGTCATTATATCCAATTCAAGGTTTCCTTTTATAATGTATTTTCCTTTTGTGAGAAACAGCTAATTTCCCTACTGCTAAAATTATGAATCACAGAAGCAAAGCAGTTGTTACAGATAAGGATATCTTGTATGACCTTAAAATACTTAACTCTGGGATTCAGTCCGGCTAAAGTTTCTTTTTCTTTTCTTTTTTTTTTTTTTTGAGTCAGTCACTGTGTCACCCAGGCTGTTGTGACGTGAATGCTCACGGCCACCACAACCTCGACCTGCTGGGCTAGGCGATCATTCCACCTCAGCCTTCCAAGTAGCTGGAACTACAGGAGCATGCCACCACGCCCAGCTAATTTTTTGATTTATTGTAGAGACGAGGTTTCACCAGGCTGCTGGTCTTGAACCCTGGACTCAGGCAATCCTCTTACCTTGGCCTCCCAAAGTGTTGGGATTGCAGGTGTGAGCCACTACGCTTGGCAGGCTAATGTTTCTTAAGTACTTATTGTGTGTGCTTACGTGTCCCTGGCAGACTGACTTCTTAATTTTACAACTGCTTGAATGCATTCACCCAACCAGTCTTCATAGCCCCATGAGGTAGGCGTTATTATTATTTGTCCATTGTTTACGGATTAGACACAGAGGCATAGTGAAATTAAGTAATTCTCTCAAAGTCACACAATTAACAGTAGGCAGGCCCTTGATTTGAACCTATGCAGTCTGGCGTCAATGCCCATGTTCTTAACCACTGAACCAAACTGCCTGAATGACTCTAGTGTGTCTTATAACCTCTGGGAACCTAAGTTTTTTCATCTCGGAAGTGGGCATTGTAATACCTTACTAAATTGAGAGGATAGAATAAAATAAATTATTTGAAAGGCAGCAGGAAATCGTGAGGTGCTTAAACATAAAATTAAGTCTGGGTGAAAC
Source organism: Tarsius wallacei (assembly GCA_963574415.1). Classification (NCBI taxonomy): domain Eukaryota; kingdom Metazoa; phylum Chordata; class Mammalia; order Primates; family Tarsiidae; genus Tarsius; species Tarsius wallacei. Next base: position 12,255 of record CAUYQG010057826.1, read on the forward strand.
GTTGACAAGATATTTTCTCTGTGTCTTATTGGTGAGTTTGCTTGGATGTACTGCTAGTTTAAATGAAAAATTGTTTTTCTTGTCCAGGCCTGATGGCTCATACCTGTAATCCCAACACTGTGGGAGGCCGAGGTGGGCAGATTACTTGAGCCCAGAAGTTCGAAACCAGCCTGGGTAACATAGCAATACCTCGTCTCTAAAAACAAAATAAATAAAAAAAATAGCCAGGCATCGTGGTAGACTTGTAGTCCCAGTTACTTGGGATGCTGAGGTAGCAAGATCGCCTGAACCCAGGAGGTGAAGGCTGCGATGAGCCATGATTATTGTGATCATGCCACTGCACTCCAGCCTGGGCAACAGAGTGAGACCCTAACTAAAAACAAAGCAAAACAAACAACTATTTTTCTTGAGGTTGTTTTGAAATCACTGAAAACCTCAGGTTTCACAATGAAAATGATTCTTTACTTCCCAAATGGCGGCATTTGGAATCATTTAGAGCATAGGCAAGACTTGCCATAACATTTTTAATGTCAGGTAAGTTCAATATCATTGTGTTCCTTTTACTGCAATCCTCTGTGAGTGTAGCACTTGACACCCCTCCCTTTTTTCTAAACGATGCAAAATAAATTTTCTTTCAAGCATCTGTTCAGCACATACCATGGACTTATCATGTAAGTGTCCTTACATGAAATGTGTAATACTGGATCTGGGACTGTGCCTCTTACCACCAACATAGGCCCTGACACAGAAGAGATACCGGGCAAGGTTTTGACCAATGGAAGAGAGGTGGAAAGCAAGTCCAGAGATGATTTAGATTGGCCGTAGGATTTGGAAACGCCGCAGACTAAAATAGCCATGCTTCAGCATGTGGGGCAGGAGACCAGAGCCAGAGCCACAAAGAGCTCTGCTGGGTGGTGCTGGGATAGTAAGAGGACCTGGCAAGGAAAAGGAAGAAGACACTGAGGAGGCCAAGCATTCCAGGAACATGGTTGTTTCCTGGCGACTGGTTTATTGGAGAGTGAAGCTTTCCTCTTCCCTGCTGATGGGCCTGCCTTCCCTGTTCAGGGACTCCCCTGTGTTTTGGGGCCTAACACCTTCATTTCCCGTTATGTTCTCACAAGGAAGGATGCCAGGAATCTGAGCTCTTACAGTCCTGTGGGGGAAGTGGACCGCCCGAAGGCCTGACTTGTCACAAGTCTTTGGAGTTTTAAAGCATCCTAGAAATTGAGTTCTTCTTGGTGTGTTATGGGACTGGTGTTGCATACCTGTTTGGGGGCTCTTCCAAGCAGGGATTGTGATTATACTGAGTTATGTTTTTCTGCTTTTCTTTTCTGGATAAGAGCAATATCCTTGCCATTCAGTGTCCAAATATAGCAAGAAGTCTGATCAAAGAATATCCTTTATGTGAGGAAAGAAGTTGGCAGACTCAGTGATGTGAAGATGTCCAATTTAGAAAACACGTTTAAAAGGAAAAGCTGTTGCAAGTTCTTTTTGGAATCAGGTGGAACACAAGTGAATAAATAAAAATTTTCAAAGAAAACGTGTGGTCTATATGACAACACTTTCTAATTTCTCTCTTTAGTCTTACAGTTGCTTGTTGATTTTGCCTAAACTTCAGTCACTTCATTAAAACGTCAGACTGCAGACTGGTCTGGCGTTTAATTGGGATCATAACTTGGACAAAGCTTTTCTAACTGATGCATGTAATCAGAGCACTACACTAATATTGTTAGGCACTAACCATTTAGAATGTCTTTAAGGATACGCATAAGTGTGGGCAGGCATGCTTGTAAATCACTCATCATGAAATGGGCAAACACGTTCTTTGAAGGAATCCCCGAAAAAAATTCACTGAAGCCAAACACAGCCTCTCACAACAATGCTAGCTGTTACACAGATGCCTGTGGATTCCTAGAACACTTACCCAGAGGGGAAAGCCTTACCACAAAGGGCTCACCCTCCAAAAGATAATTCAGGTGTTTTTTTTTGTTCCCCTTGTATAAGTCAATCTTGGCTGGAAGCATATAAATAGGTAGTATCTAGTATAACATCATCCAGTTGATGAAGGTGTCTATAATTAATATTCCTCAGAATTATAGATATTAGCACATCTGTCACACTTGACCAACCCAAATGTGCCTGTATAGTTTCTCTGCCTGCACTGTCAAACAGACCATAGCACTTGATAGACAATTAAGCCAAGTAAATTAAAATATATGACTCCCTTTCTAGAGGGCAGTTTGACAATATGTTTATTCGGTTTTAATCCTTTAAAATGTGTTCACTTTTTGTCACAAAAATTGTATTTCTAGGAATGTATGCTAAGAAATAATTAAGGGTATGAAAAAAGGTTTTTTAAACACAAAGATGTCCATTACATTGTTTATAATATGGTAAATAGGAAATTACTTAAATGTTTAACAATTACATATTATAGATATTATGTTACATGTTACAGATATTATGTTACAATGAAATACTCTTCAATCACAATAGATGATGTTGTAGATAAATATTGGTAATGAAAAGACGTTCATGATATATTATTAAATGATAAAATGTTACCAAAAGCTAAATAGGCACAGAGTGATCACATTTTTGTTAATGTATATATTGGCCGGGCGCGGTGGCTCAAGCCTGTAATCCCAGTACTTTGGGAGGCTGAGGCGATAGGACTGGCTGAGCCCACAGGTTCGAGACTAGCCTGGGCAACATGGTGAGATCTCGTCTCTACAAAATCAAACACTTAGCTGGGCATGGTAGCGTGCACCTGTAGTTCCAGCTACTTGGAAGGCTGAGGCAGAAGGATCCCCTGAGCCCAGCAGGTTGATGCTTGGGTGGCCATGAGCCTGCTACTGCATCCTAGCCTGGGTGACAGTAAGACTGCAACTCAAAATATATATATATATTCTTAGAAAATGACCTGGAAATACATTTAAGAGCCTTTTTTTCCTTAGTTGGGGTCTTACTCTGTTACCCAGGCTGGAGGGCTGTGGCACGATCATGCCTCAGCAGCCTCAATCCTCTGGGCTCAGGTGATTCTTCTACCTCAGCCTCCTGGGTAGCTGGGACTATAGGCACATGCCACCCTGCGTGGTTAATTTATTGATTTTTTTTTTTTTTTTTGTAGAGTAAGGTCTCTCTATGCTGTTCAGGCTGGTCTCAAACTCCTGGGCTCAAGCAATCCTCCTGTTTTGGCCTCCCAAAGTGCTAAAATTACAGGCATTAGCCCGGCCACATTTAAGACATTTTAAAGTGGTAAGATTTGGGGCATTTAAAATGTTCTTCTGTTTTATCTATGTCTTTTAATTTTCCTACTCTGAACACACACTACTTTCATAATAAGAAAGGAAGAACAACAAAGGTTATTTTTAATTGAGAAAAGAAAAATATGTGAGCCAAACCATGTGAAAGTGACTGACTCCGGATAACAGAGAGACTTCCCATAGTGCGCTTCAGCTGCATTTATTTGTAGACATATTTCAGCTGAACATATATGCTGTGATTTTGAGAACAGCAACTGCTCTTTAGCATACTTGATTTAGCAGAGATTATTAGCTTTCTTCCCAATCTGCCCTGCAAAACAAAGGAACTCAACCAATTAGGCCAGCTCTGGGATTTCTTCCTACTTCCAAATCCCAGGTCTGCACTCTCTAGGTTCACCCAGAAAAATTGCTGAGTGGGGATTCCATGCACTTCTCATATTTACAATCTGCCAAGTGATAAAAATGTATAAGTAAGAAGGACTCGTGTTATTTGTAGGACACTAAACTCACCCACTCTGAAGTATGATCCTTGATCTTCTGCTCCTTTGAAGAGAGACCTTCAAAAGACATCGTTTTCCCATCACTTGTTGACTACCCAGTTTCTAATGTTTTTGGAGAACTTATGGGTAGGTTCCATAGCTGAGAGCCTTGTGTTTAAAGGGAACTTCAGCCAGAAGCGAGGAAGCAAACTGAAACAAAGAAATCTTTTCCATCAGAAGATAACAGTTCCCAGTAAATAGGCGATCCCGACAACCTCTCAGCCTCTTCCCTTTGTATTAAGGAGGCCTCTGTCTATTCACACCCCCTGGACCTGGGCTAGTTATCTATTTTGTCTACTTAGTCACCCTTGGCAGATATCATGGTGTTGCAACTAATTTCTTCTATTTAAAAAGATATATTTCAGAATGCCTTCATGGTAAAGGTAGAGGTAAATCACAGTAACATCCGGCAGACTAGCTTCTGCATCCCATAGCTTCTGAATGGAGGTCAGTGGAAGGAGAATTATAGCTCCAGGAGTTCGGAAACCCATATTTTGAGTCTGGCTCTGCCACAGACTTGCTGTGGAACATTGCAACGATGACCCAATCTTTTTGGGTCTAAGTTTTTCTCCTCGGTAAAGAGAGAGAGTTGAGTTTGGCTGTTTTCAAGATTCCTCCCAGTTCTGGACTTGTATGACTATGACCTACCAAGGTCATTTATTGCCTCCGAACTTAAGACCGAAGGCAAAGGGTCTGTAAAGACCCCATCCTTGTGACTCCTCTGCCTCTTACCTCCCTAGCCCAACAAACCAGTGTCTTCCTGTTTATCTTCCTTTTCTCGTGCCACACTGAATAATTTCAGAGAGAATTTTATTTTGCCATTCTCTGTATCTTCTCATGTATGATATCTTTGTGATTAGTACAAAAAATTCTTAGAAGCAGCAACTTCCATTCTTCTCCAGTTTTTAAAGCTATTCTCTGAGAACTAAATGTCAATTCAAAGATTTCAACATTTGTTATCATTTTTAACCTAACCTGTAGAAGTCTAAGGCATAATTTGAAGCAGAAAGATTTATAAGCAGTGGGCTTATAAATATGTAGTTTATTTGAATAATTTAAGAAGAAATTAGGATTTTTAAAAAACATTTTAACAAAATTTTTTCAGGATCTAAATTGAATATGCAAAATTAGCCTTCTGCACACACTTGGAGATTCTGCATTTTAAATTGTAGATCCAGCCGGGCTCGGTGGCTCAGCCTGTAATCCCGTGGTTTGGGAGGCTGAGGTGAGTGGATTGCCTGAGCCCACAGGTTCGAGACCCGCCTGGGCAACTTGGCAAGACCTCATCTCTACAATAAATCAAAAAAATTAGCCGGGCGTGGTAGCGTGCGCCTGTAGTTCCGGCTACTTGGAAGGCTGAGGCGGAAGGATCGCCGGAGCCCAGCAGGTCGAGGCTGCAGTGGCCGGGAGCGGCCACTGCCCTCCAGTCTGGGCAACAGAGTAATACTCCAACAAAAAAAAAAAAAAAAAAAAAAAAAATGTTTTTTAAAAATCCTAATTTCTTCTTAAATTATTCAAATAAACTACATATTTATAAGCCCACT
>CAUYQG010057827.1:0-12581 GCA_963574415.1 Tarsius wallacei
CTGTAGTTCCAGCTACTCGGAAGGCTGAGGCGGAAGGATCGCCGGAGCCCAGCAGGTCGAGGCTGCGGTGGCCGGGAGCGGCCACTGCACTCCAGCCTGGGCGACAGAGTGAGACTCCAACTCAAAAAAAAAAAAAAAAAAGGTTGAGGAAAATGTGTTTCAGACTCCAAGGCTTTCCTAATGTGGTGTGAACTAAGTAAGGTATCACATGTAGAGAAAGGCTCTTGTGATCCCCAAGTTACTGAGCAAATGCTGTGGTTAACTGCCTCAACTGTCCCAATTACCAACTTCATTCAGTTACAATCTGCTCAACATCATTAGTCCTCTCAGCAAACACAACGAACGGGAGAGAGTCAGAAAGAGCCAGAGAGAGAGAGAGAGAGAGGGATACTAATAAGGATCATGAAACTGGAATTCAAACAGAGCTGAATTCAACTCCCAAACTCATCACTTAGTAAGCTGTATAAGCTTAATCAACTCACTTAACTCCAAGACTCAATTTCTAGTCTTTAAAATGAGTATAATAACAATAGCTTGAGGGGATGTTGTAAGATTGAAGTCAGCAGTTATCAAGGGCTTGGCCCATAGTAGATAGTCAATGATGGGTGTTTTTATTGTTATTATTTTTATTACTGAACTGTGTAGTTTGGGATTTTTTAAAAGAGACGACCTCCTAGGAATTACTTTTTCCTTAGCATAAAGGGCAGTTCTCCAGGCCTTCCAGCCAGGGGAGAAGGCCCTTAATTTAAGGCCATCAACATAGTATTTTAAAAGCATTACAATGATAGCAAGAAAACTCCAGGCTCACCACCACAAAGTAACTTCAGCTTACTCTTGCTATGTCCTTGGAGAGAACAGGAAGGGAAAACTGGAGGGAAAAAGGCTAAAATGATGGGAGAATTCAATGAATTTTTGTTTTTGTTTTTCTTAGTATAAGAAAGACTTTTCTATTGACTTGAGATTTTTGAATTTTTAAGTTCTAAATTGAGTATCAATGTCTTCGAAGATTAAAGAATATTTGAACTTCCTAGATTGTGTGAAAAATTGTGGGAGTTTTTCACATTTCTGTGGAATGAGGAAAAAATTCTCAGCAAAGACTCACTCCTGAGAGACTGACTGAAACATGCTGAAAATTCTGATTGAAGTCACACACCCCATGCAGTCCAGACACGCAGAAGGCTTCCCGGAGAACACGAGGAGAGCGGGGTTTTGAGTCACTTTTCTTTTGGATGTAACCACAGAGGCTAAAGTACGTATGAGCCAAAGTATTGAAAAATTCACATATGGGCCAGCCATTCCACAGGTCTTGGCTGCACACTGATCCAGCCTCCACGAGGGGTTAAGCAGCAAGGACTGGGGCAGAGACCACAGCACAGATGTTTGTCAGGAGCACACTCCTGCTGTGCCCGCCGGCCCCATCCTGTGCCCTCCACCCAGGCCCCCACTTGCTCAACATGCCTCCATTAGGTATCCATGGGAGCTCCACAGACACATCCCTACTCTCATCCTCTCTCAGAAAGAACAAATATTTGGGAAAATTATGTAAAATTTCCTTGCTCTATGCAGACGTTTATACTTCATATACAATAACTTGAAGAATATGCCTCTCAGAGACTTTACTTCTCTAGGAAGAGAACACATTGTGCTAAAGATGATGGTTGTGGCCTCCTAAGAACGCCTCCTCATGCTCCACAGCACATGGGAAGCCAAGGCCAGTACTTCATCCTCCTCTTGCAGCGGCAAAACAGATGCCTTCCCGGTCCCCAGTGCTCAGAACCTGGAGCACTGTGTCCCAGGAACAGATTAACGCCTTAGCTGGAAGCACACCCCAGCCGAGGATTTACAGATGTTCAGTAAAACCTGCAGACAGCCCACCACAACCTCTGCTCATAGCAGGGAGGGCACACATCCAGCTCAGCTGGAAACAGGTCCGCAGTGAGGGAAAGAAACAAGAATCATCTCTGCCCCAGATGCATGTTAGTTACAAAAGATGCTGAGAGCTCAAGCGCATCTTTCAAGAATAGCAACTTTTCAATCCATTGCAGGCTGTTTCTGAACTTCAGAATTCTCACTTCGTCATTAAAAATGTTCGGTGTATTCAGAGCGCATAACAGATCTCTAACTGCCAAGAAACGGTAAGATGCACAGCTGAGACAAGCTTGGGGCCAGGCAGAGAGCACAAACACCCCCAAAGCCACCAGGAGCCGACCAAGAGTTCGGCACCAAACAGGCTCTGGCGTCTTGATATCCTTCTCTTGATTGCCCTATTTGGACACATTTGTAAAAAGCATCACTCACCCCACCCTTATTCCCCAAACACAGCAGATGGTTTCAGCGCAGTGTTTCAAATCAGATGTGAGGCAGAGAGACCAAGCCCGAGCCCAGAGCATCTGGATTTTCAACAAGCAGAACGCAGAGCACATGAGAAGGCTCAAGCAGAGGGGAGAGATTATTCGGGATATTTACTAGGCCATTTTTAGCCAGAGGAAAAATAACCCCCAAATCATGTGATTATTCTTTCTTTAGCCTTACTGGGGAAAAAAGGTGCAGGCTCACAGAGCAAAGTCCCTGTCTTAGCTTATTTCAGGAACTAGATATTTTAGGTAAATTCTTTTCTTCAACACACACACACACACACACACACAATGCTAGCGCTATTTTTCTATCTAAATTTTTAAAATAAAGTATTAAAGAGATTATAAATGGGATAAAAATAGAAAAAGGGGTAATTAACTTAATGCAATTTTCAAGTTTTTCAAAAACCTAAGTGGGTCACACTCACAAACAAAAAAGAACACACTTCCATGTTTCTTTTTTTTTTTTCCTGTGGGTTGGAGTCTCATTCTGTCGCCTAGACTGCAGTAAAGTGGCCGCTCCCAGCCACAGCAGCCTCGACCTGCTGGGCTCCAGCAATCCTTCCGCCTCAGCCTTCCAAGCAGCTGGAACTACAGGCGCGCACTACCACACCCGGCTAATTTTTTGATTTATTGTAGAGATGAGGTCTCACCAAGTTCTCCAGACAGGTCTCGAACCCACGGGCTCAGGCAATCTACTCCCCTCAGCCTCCCAAGGTGTGGGATTACAGGCTGAGTCACCGAGCCCGGCTTCCCGTGTTTCTAAAAATTATACTTTGTCTTTTTTAAAGATTGTTAGATATAGGGTTAGTTAAATTGTGAGGTAAAGACACAAGGTGTAGAAATAACTTGTTTGTGTCAATAACCCAAAAAAGATTGAGAAGCCCAAGTGATTCTATCGTGTCTAGTTGGATATTTGTCAGCCTTGTTGCATTGCCAGCTTGTTAGTAACAATAACTTGATGAGATCTTGGGCAAGTTATCTCATCTTTTCCATGATTCTGGTTTGCTCATTTGTAAAGCAAGAGGGTTGGATCATATTAAATCTGAGGGCTCTTCTTGCTCTAATATTCTACAGATACATGAAATCCTACCTAACTGTATAATATCATAAAGTACTTAATACAATTTCTTGAACATAAGTGCTGAATAAGCGATAGTTATTATTAAAAACAGTATCAACCTCATACCTAGCACTCTGGCTTTAGCAATTATTCTTTGAACAATGGCTGCTTTAATGTAAAAAGAAAAGCAACACTGCATAGCTCAGACCTAGAACTTGACCCAAGCTGGGTCCATAGAGAACCAGGGAAACACAAGGGTTCATATCCTTACCTTCCTGCTAAGTAGAGTGAGTGACTTATCATATCGCCTTCTAACACTTTCAGATTCCACCAACCATTTCTCTTGGGGATTGTTTGTAATACAAACATGGACATGTAAGCTTTTACTCTTTCCCATTCCAGAAATCTTTTTCTAATCTACTTAAAGATCTGTTTTACTTAGCCCTTAAAGTTATTATTATTATTTTTTTTTTTTGAGTTGGAGTCTCACTCTGTCACCCAGACTGGAGTGCAGTGGCTGCTCTCGGTCACTGCAGCCTCAACCTGCTGGGCTCCAGTGATCCTTCTGCCTCAGCCTTCCAAGTAGCTGGAACTACAGGCATGTGCTACCACGCCCATCTAATTTTTTATTTATTGTAGAGATGAGGTCTCGCCAGGTTGCCCAGGCGGGTCTCGAACTCGCAGGCTCAGGCAATCCACTCACCCTAGCCTCCCAAAGCGCAGGATTACAGGCTGAGCCACCGAGCCTGGCACCTTAAAGTTATTTAAAAATAATTCACATTTGTGGATTTCACATTTTGAGAGATAATGGCTACTTGAAAAGGCCTACCAATAAACCAGGGAAAATTATAACATAAAGCTTGAATATGTAATCTTAATGGCACCCCCATTCTCTTCCTGCATACAAGTCAACAAGATGGGAAGTGACAGGAGAGAAGAAGTGAAGGATTAACTTAGGGCAGCATAGGAAGGAAAAAACACAGATTTGATTGAATAACTATCATGGAGAGTCAGAAGTTTGAAAGCAGGGTGTTAGATGATCCAAGCTGAGTTTTAGAAAGGACAACAGAATGACATGGGGACAGACTGGAAGCAGGGACATAACCCTGCCAACTCTGTCCCCCGTGCTGGTCTCGCCATCATGAGGGCTTCACACTGAGCAGTGGGGATAGAAATGTTGACATGGAGTCAAGAGATATTTTGGAGGTAGAATTGGCCTCTGTGCCTGGTTAGATGAAGAGGATCAGGGAGGAAAGAGACAATGCCATCCTCAGCACATGTAAACAAAGAGACCAGAAGAATGGTAATATCACCCAGTTATAATGGGGATCAAGATGAAAATGGCCCTTCCCTTCTTACAGCATCTGGTCTAGTGGAGACACATAATAACAAAGCAAGTGAATAAAATCAGTCAAGTTCTACAAAATAAACCAATACACAGAGCAGGAGGTGGAGTCAAAGAAAGTGGGTCTAATTGGAAGCAGAAAAATAATAAAAACAATAGAGTCTTGTGTCACGGAGGCCAAGAAAGTGGCAAATCTCAATAAGAAGGGTATGGTGAACAACAGCAGACACTAAGCAGCCATGTGGTTCAGCATCAGGCAGCTGCTAATGGCTTTGGGGAACAGAATCTCTAAAGTGGTTGGGGAAGAAAATTGTGGTCAGTAGGTTCAAGAGTAAATGTGGAGGAAGGAAGCTGTGAAAATCAATCCACGCCAGCCCTTCTGAAGGTTAGGAATGTGTGAAAGTTGTCAGACTCAAAATGGAGTCACTTGTGTCAAATCCTGGTAAGTGGAGCCAGAAAAGGCCATGAAGTAAGGGCTCTTACGCATGATTTGCCTGAGCATGGAAACTATCACAAGAAATGTTTTCAAACCACAGCTCACTACTGAGTCACCCAAGGACAGCTAGCAGTACAAGGACAGCTAGCCACTCACACAAGAACACTTGCCTAATGCCCTGTCTCTCAGACCCAATCCAAACTACATGGGCCTCCCTGGAACTCCAAGATTATAAATCCTACCTGGCAACTGCTGACCCTCACCAGTAAAAACTCACCAGCTCTTATGAATGCTGCCAGTGTCTATGAACTTTCTTTCAAAACAACTTGCTATTTCTCCTCTTTTTCCAGTAAAATTATTCATTCTCTGGACATACCAGAGGCCACCCTGGTCTGAATAAGCATCCTGGATTACAATCCTTATTCTTGCATGTCCTTCCCAAATAATACCTTTTTATTTAGAGATTATTCTCTCTATATTTTTTGTTGGCAAAAAAAGCAGAGAAATAGGATATTGGCTTAGACAGCAAGTAGGTTTGAGACGGTTTTCTAAGACAAGGCAAAGTATAACTTCTTTGTGGACAAAGGGGGAGAAATTGTTGTAGGAAAATGTTAAAGATTCAGGGGAAGGACGCAGCTGAAAGAGAAAGTACAAAGGAAGAAGGAGAAGAGGGGATTGACAGTAGAGATGTCTGAATGAAGAAAGAAATAAGAAGGATCCATCCAGAAGAGCGTGTGTGTCATCTGGGGCCAGAAAGGGAAAAACCAGGTGCCCTTCTCTAAATATTGAATGAGGTCAGGAAGCAGCCAGGAAATGTTTTCACCTCCATGTGTGCTGCATCTGAGAGACACCACCACCGTTTTACAAAGAGAGAGCTGCATACTACAAGAGGATCTCGAAATAGGCTGTTATTACAAATTCAATACACAAACAGCATTTGCAAAGTCACACCAGCATTTATCTCAGAAAATCAATAAAAAGTATTAAGTGGCTCTGATTTTCCTTTTGCCATCAGAAACAGGAAAAAAATCTAGTAATCTGATTGGATAGACATCACTTAAATCAATTACCTGCAAATAATTGGATTTATTTTCAAGTACAAGAAAATAGGAAAATCATTTTAATTGTCTCTTTTAAATAGATATGTTTCTATAGTAGGCAATGCATAAGCAAGAGGGAGAGAAAAGTGGGGACAGTAACATTTATTGAATACCTACTAGGTTCCAAGTGTCTTGTATTAGGTATAAAATGTCTTTTATCACTTAATTCTGATACCCAATAAGTTAGACATTATCACCTTTTTATAGATGGAACTGAGGCTCAAAAATGTTCAACAGCTGTTCTCCTAAATGTTCACCCTCTGATAGAACCACCTAGAATGTTTATGTCTAGATGTTGACCTGGCACTGAACTCTAGAGCCCTATGTTTGATATCCCTATGACCACTGAAGCCCTGGATTTATTACCAGAAAGACCTTGGCATTTCATTATTACACTCACAGCCATTTGCAGCACACAGGATCTCAGATGCCTTTCCTGCCCATAATCTCTCTGGTAGCTTTCTGGTCCTCGGCCCCTGCTGAAGTGCCAGGCCCAAGTGGTTTGATGGGACTCCTCTGCCCTCTAGTCTCAGCTCAGTGGACGTCCCAAGGTAGAGCAACTGACCCAAGGCCAAGGGTTAGGCAGCCATTCTCTAATAAGAAGCCAACTAAGACACAAGCCAAGTCAAAGCCATGAGTCAGCTCTAATATGACCATGAGAGCAGGAAGTACGAATAGGGAGAAAAAGCTGGTCTGCAAAGAGGAACATGGGACAGAAAGTCAGGGATAGGACACCATACCGCCCTGTGGAAAGATCATCTCCATTCCTGACTCCTGTCCTTTGGAACCCACCTATACTTAATCTTGGGTGATCTTTGCCTATGGCACTGTCTGTTGTAGCCTCATGGTACACCTGCTTTTGGAGAAGATATCTGCTACTGATAATCAAAGTTGTTGATTAGTCATGCACTGAATGAAAATCAATGTGTTACCAATATCATGACATTAGCTAACATTTAGTGCTGTACATTTCTTTTTTGAGAAAGCAGGATTTATTGAGAGGACAGAAAGATCTCCCACAGTGGGAGGGAACCCGAGGGGGTTACCCTAGTGCTGTAAATTTTAAGTACTGTGCACCCATTAACTCATTTGATCCACACAACATGGTGTTAATTTGATTCTCATTTTACAGATATAGAAATTGTGATGCAGAAATTTTAACATTTAAATGTCTTCAAAACTCCATTGTAAATTCATTTCCTAGCATAGGCGGTACCCTCCCTCCATCCCCAGATAAACTCTACTTTGCTTGTGTTTCAACTCAGAGTTGACTCAGGTTTTAAATCAAAGAGGGCTTTTTAACAAGTTTAATTGATGAGGGGCGAGTAAGTTGTTTCTTTTTCAACTGTGGAAACAAGTTAAAAATAGCTTCAGAAAACAAAATGTATTCCTGAGCCAAAAATTAAAACTTAATAATGTGCAAGCAAATTCCATTGAGCTTTTAACACACTTTGCCCTTGCTGAACATTTTTGGCTTCAGCAGCTGCTTGCTGAATGTAACTGTCGCTACAGTGAATAAATAAGCACTATTGCTGTGATACAGTGGACCCTTGTAGCAGCAGTAGGGTGAAGCATTTAGTGAAACCACAGACTGGAAGAGAGCTGTGTTCTTGCTGAATACAGATGGTATTTCATACAGCTGCAGCAATCCCCTGTGATTACAGTACATGGAAAAGGGCAGATGAGCCTCATGGTGGACAACTACTATTTGGCCTACCCAGTCGACTTTGCTTCTCCTGGGAATTTTGCCAAACCTAACTCCACTCTAGGTTGTGACTCCCAGGGCGGGGATTACCATTGTTCTATTCAGTCCCTTGGTGGCCACAGCCAATTGGTCCAAGGCAGGCCAACAAGGGACTTTTTTCAGGATTTTTCCACACTGGAATAAAGAAAGAGAAGTGTTGTCTGGAATGAAAGATTTAAAATGTACAACTTGGGAGCTATCAGTAGGCCATGTTCTCTGCCACACAGAAGAAAGCAGCCTTCAAAGAGAGAATGAAGTCAACAATCAGAGAGACAAAAGCATTTGAATCCCTGAGTGCAGTACTTCCTGGGCTCAGTTGAATCACTGTCTTCCCTGTATTACATTGCTCAATTCTCCCTTGGATTACTCAGACCAATAAACCCCTTTTGTCAAAGTTGGTTTGATCTAGGTTCCTGTCACTTTCATCTTAGAGCTCTAATATCATTTAGTCTCAATTTTTCAGTCATTTGTAAGAGAGGAATAACATTCTGTTTCATATAGAAACTCAGGTAGCCATAATATATTTCTTCCTATTATCTTTCATCTGACCATCATTTCCTCCTAAGGCAGATTCTTCCAGTTCCATATTTTTGCAAGTCCATTAGAACCAGTTGCAACAACTGCAGAATCTTAGGAATACCGTTTACACATGTGAATCATGTCCCTGGGAGTTTTACCACACACAGTCATATTCAGCAGCTGAAGACAACTGGACTGGCTTTATCATTTAGCAAGGCTAGCACACAGTTTATGGAGGGCAAAATGGCAGGTGTGGTCCCCAAATGAACCAAAGTGATGTAGAAGGAAGGAAAGTTACATTTCATGACTGACTCCAAAGCATGGGCCATCCATTCTCAAATGTAGGTGCTAGCAGCAAAGCAGTGCTAACAGGACCTGTGGGAGAGTGAAATACATTGAAGGCTGGAAAAAGTCACAGCAGAGAGAGGTTAAGGGTCATTCAGGTTTCCATCCCCTGGTCAACAATACCAATGGAAAGGAGTCTTGGTCTTTGCCTATGATTCTGCTCATTAACAGTGGTCTGTACAACATTCCAGTCATATTCCACTGCCAGGGCCCTGTAAACACACCACACTCTCCACACGCACAGTCTGTCCAAGTGGAAGGGAAATGGACTCAGAGCTTCCACCATCAAGTCATGGATCACACCTCAATAAAAGGGCATTGTTCAAGTCTGTCATGCTGGCAGTCATGTTGGGGCCCTCCCAGTAAGGACTTGGAAGAGGCTGTTACTAGAGCCCTTGCTTTCTGTCAGGCAAAGCTTGTTCAGGAATGAGAGTAGACTAAACCATCATGTGCAAGTGATGCCAAGAGTGCTGGGGATTGGGGCTCTAAATCAAGATACCTTGCACAAAGTCTCTTTCTGCAGGACTTTACAGGAAGTTTCTTTCTATTCTCAGTGTCCCATTCTAGTTCAGTTCAGTGCTTCTCACATTTAGGGAGAAAAAAAAATTATCTAAAGGCTCATATTCCAGGTTTGGCCACCAACCAGCAGCATCATTGTCACCTTAGAGCTGGTTAGAAATGCAGAATCTTGCCTGCCCCCAAACCTACTGAATTGGCACCTGTATTGCAGCCTGATGCCCATGTGATGCACCTGCAGATCACCACCAAAGAAGCAGTGACTTGGCACATCTACTAAATATGCAGAATCCCAGGCATTGACTCTGAAGTTCTGAGGTTCATCTCAGGAATCGACACTTTAACCAAGCACATTTTGTGATTCTTAGTTGGGAAATTCCTGGACCATACTTAGCAAAATACTGATTTATTTTATTCCAAACCCACCTTTTTGTTACTACTGGTTAAAGCAATTTCTTACTTTCTCAGAGTCTCTGAAAGAGTAAAAGAAGAAAACACAGAAAGGGATAGTTTCATTCTCTCATAAGATGCTGATGGTCAAAGCAAAACCTCATAAACTTCTAATTCTACCTCCCACCATTAGATATGCTCTTCTAGATGGGATATTCTCTTCTAGTTAGAATCAGTAGCAACAGGAGCAGGTCAGATGACCAGTGACCAAGAGACAGAGACAGGGAGTAGGACATGGAGGAAGATGGTACAGAGGAGGGTGGACAAGTGGAAGGAACATGGAAGGAAACAAACGACCCTTGCTGCAAGCTTCTTGCTGTGACAGTCACTGAGAATTCTAATTTCAGAAATACAAACAAACAGGACCTATTTGAAAAACCTTAAAACTCTCCTGAGAGATTTAAAAGAAGTTTTAAATGAACAGAAAGCATATGTTAGTCTTGGATAGAAACACAGTAAAGAGATCAGCTTTTTCTCTAAGTTATTCTGTAAAGCTTCTATTCACATTGGCAAAATTGTTACTTAAATTCTTCTGGAAAAATAAACATATGAGAATAATCAGAGGAGAACTGAAAAGATAATAGCTTTGCCAGACATGAAACCACAGTGTTTGGAACATACTCCAAGATTGGCCACATTCTGAGTCACAAATCAAGTATAAACAAATTCCATAAGATCAAAATATTACCAGACATCTTCTCAGACCACAGTGGAATAAAAATAATCACCACCAGCAAGATCCCCCCCAAAACACACAAAGATATGGACATTAAACAATATACTACTGAATGACTCCTGGGTCAACATGGAAATCAAGATAGAAATTAAAAGATTCCAGGAAACAAATGAAAACAAAGACCCATCTTACCAGAACCTCTGGAATGCCATGAAATCAGAACTAAGAGGGAAATTTATAACTCTACACACACACACACACACACACACACACACACACACACACACACACAAAGTAAATAGTAAGATCACAAGTAAATGGCCTAACATCACACCTAAGGGAGCTATAAAGGCAAGACTAACAAAGCCTACCTTCAGCTGAAGCGTCCAGATCACCAAGATAAAGGCCCAACTACAGGACATAGAAGAAAAAAATATCATAGAAAAAATCAACAAAACAAAAATCTGGTTCTTTGGAAGGATAAATAAGATTGACAGACCCCAAGCCAGAATGACCAAGAAAAAGAGAGAAAAAGCTCAAATAAACACAAATAGAAATGCAAAAGGTGAACACACAACTGACCCCAAAGAAATTCAAAAGATTATCAGAGATTATAATGCATGCATAACTGTATGGAAGCAAACTCGAAAACGTAAATGAAATGGAGGAATTTCTGATGTCACACAACCTTCCAGGGTGGAAACAAGAAGAAATTGAAACCCTAAATAAATCAATAACAATCCAGGAAACTGATGCCATCATAAGAAAGCTACCCACAGAAAAACAACCCTAGGCCAGATGGCTTCCCAGCTGAATTCTACAAAACTACAAAGAGGAGCTGGTACCAATTCTATTGAAAGTATTCTAGGCAATCAAAAAAGATGGAACTCTCCCTAAATCATTTTATGAAGCTAACATCACACTGATACCCAAACCTAGCAAGGCCCCAACAAGAAATCTCCTTGATGAACATAAATGCAAAAATTCTCAACAAGATTCTAGTAAATCATATCCAACAACACATCTCAAGAATCATCCACCATGTCCAGGATGCAGAGCTGATTCCACATCTACAAGACCATAAATGCAATTTAATACATCAACAGATGTAAAAACAAGAATCACATGATTATATCACCAGATGTAGAAAAAGGATTGACAAAATCCAGCAATCTTTCTTGATAGAAACCTTTGAGCACCTAGGCACAGAGAGAGCATTCCTCAAAAATAGTAAGAGCCATCTACGATAAACCCACAGCCAACATATTTCTCAATGGACAAAAGTTGGAAGCACTTCCCCTGAAAACAGGAACAAGCCAAGTTTGCCCATTTCCATCCCTCCTGTTCAACATAGTGTTGGAAGTCCTAGCTAGAGCAAACAGACAAGAGAAGGAAATCAGGGGTATCCAAATAGAAAAAGAGGAAGTTAAGCTATCCCTCTTTGCAGATGATATGATCCTATACCTTGAAAACCCAGGAGAGTCGGTCAAAACCTCCTTTCACTGATAAATGACTCTGGCAATGTCTCAGGGTAAAAATCAATATGCAAAAGACAGTTTCATTTCTATACAGCAACAACAAGCAGGCAGAGAACCAAATAAAAAACACAATCCCATTCACAATAGCCACATACACAAAAAAATGAAATACCTTGGCATCTTCCTCACCAGAGAAATGAAAGAACTTTGCAATGAAAACTACAAAACACTGCTCGAAGAAAGCAAAAAAGACAAAAACAAATGGAAGAACATTCCATGCTCGCGGATTGAAAGAATCAATATTGTCAAGATGTTCATCCTACCTAAGGCAATATACAGATTCAATGCAATACCCATCAAATTACCAATACCATTCTTCTCAGACCTAGAAAAGACAATACAGAAATTCACATGGAAACAAAAAAGAGCATGAATAGCCAAAACAATCCTCAGCAAAAGAAACAAAGCAGGAGGTATCACACTTCCAGACTTTAAACTTTACTATAAGACTACTATAATCAAGGCCTGGTATTGGTACAAGAATAGGCATATAGA
>CAUYQG010057828.1:0-13219 GCA_963574415.1 Tarsius wallacei
CATGAAGAAAATGGAAGGATCACAAATTAACAGCCTAACAACACACCTAAGGAAGCTGGAAAAGCAAGACCACCAAAACCCTAATTTCAGCAGAAGAATTCAGATCACCAAAATAAAAGCTAAAATCCAGGACAAAGAAGACAAAAAGATAGAAAAAAAAAATCAATGAAACAAAAAGCTGCTTTTTCAAAAGGACAAACCTCAATGGTCCCCTATCTAGACTGACCAAGAAAAAGAAAGAAAAAGCCCAAATAAACACAATCAGAAACAAAAAAAATGAAGTCAAATTGGACCCTGAGGAAATACAAAAAATCATTACAGACCACTATGTACACTTGCATGGAAACAAACTTGAGAACCTTAAGGAAATGGAGGAATTTCTGTCATCACACAACCAGCCTAGGTTCAAACAAGAAGAAATTGAGACCATAAATAGACCAATAACAATCAGGGAAATTGACTACATAATAAGAAAACTACCTACAAAAAAAAAAAAACCCCTGGGCCACATGGCTTTCCAGCAGAATTTTACAAGACATTTAAGGAGGAGCTGATACCAATCCTACTGAAGGTATTTCAGGCGATTGAGAAAGATGAAACACTCCCCAAATCATTTTACGAAGCTAGCATCACATTGATACCCAAGCCAGGTAAAGACCCAACAAAGAAGGAAAACTACAGGCCAATATCTTTGATGAATACAGATGCTAAAATTCTCAACAAGATCCTAGCAAACCGGATTCAACAGCACATCTTAAAAATCATCAATCATGACCAAGTAGGCTTCATCCATGGAATGCAAGGATGGTTCAACTTTCGTAAAACCATAAATGTAATTAAATATATCAAGAGATGTCAAAACAAAAACCACATGATTGTATCGTTAAATGCAGAAAAAGCTTTTGATAGAATCCAACACCCCTTCTGATAAAAAACCCTCGAACATCTAGGCATACGGGGAACATAACTCAAAATAGTAAAAGCCATCTACGAGAAACCCACAGCCAGCATACTCATAAATGGACAAAAATTGGAACCATTTCCCCTGAAAACTGGTACGACAAGGATGCCCACTCTCTCCCCTCCTGTTCAATATAGTATTAAAAGTCCTGGCTAGAGCAATCAGAGAAGAGAAGGCAATAAGGGGTATCCAAATAGGTAAAGAGGAAGACAAGTTATCTCTCTTTGCAGATGACAAGAATGTATAACTTGAAAATCCAAGAGAATCTATCAAAAACTTCCCTGCATCCCAGCTATTCTGGCTGATGTATGGTGGCTCAAGAAGATGTGGCTCCTGTGGCCGCTCTGGAAAATACATGTCATAAAACTTGGCAATGTTCGTGTGGTGCTAATTTTGCAGGCTTGCAGAGAGCAAGAGCTGTGAAGGCTTGGTAGCCTTCACTCAGATTTCAAAAGATGTCAACACAAGCCAGGAATCTCTGTCACATATTTATTGCAGGGGAAGAATCACCACAGAAATCTCCTACCAGAGCAAATGCCGAGCATAAATGTAGGGTTGGAATGACCATGAAGAGCTTCCACTAGAGGAACTTTGGAATGACCATGAAGAGCTTCCACTAGAGGAACCTTGGTCATAGGACTGCCAATAAGATCCCAGTCGATAGAGTTTGTAGGGTGAAATGCCAGCCTGAGAGAGTTGGGGGAACAAAACCCAGCAAAGTTATAATGCTGAGACTGCTTGAGGCCTCAGAGACCTTTGGAGACCTCAGAGTGCAGTGGATACTGGACATGGAGTCAAAGAAGGTTCTTCTGCAGTCTTAAGACCCAATGGCTTCTCTCTTGGGCCTCAGATTTCTATAGGACTTGCTACCTCTTCCTTTCTTTCTTTGTATTTTTTTCACACTGTAGTCTCACTCTGTCACCCATGCTGGAGTACAGTGGTATGCTCAGGGACACTGCAGCCTCGAACTGCTGGGCTCAGGTGATCCTTCTGCTTCAGCCTTCCAAGTAGATGAAACTATAGGTGTGTGTTTACACCCAGCTTATTTATTTTTCATTTATTGCAGAGACAATGTCTCACCATTTTGCCCAGGCAGGCCTCAAACTCACGGGCTTAGGCAATTCTCTTACCTCGGTCTACCAAAGTGCTGGGATTACTTTAACCTCGTTCTCCCAAAGTGTTGGGATTATAGGATTGAGCCACCATGCCTGGCTATAGAATGGGAATGTGTACCCTGTACTTGTCTTATCATTGTGTCTTGGAAGTAGATAAACTGTTTCAATTTTGCAGCCTCACAGATGAGACTTTGGGCTCTTGAGTTGGTGCTGAATGAATTAGGACTTTGGTGATTTGGGAAGGTATGAATGTATCTAAAAAAAGGATTTTAGTCTTGGAGGACCTCAGGTGGAATACTATGGTTTGAAAGTCACCTCCAAAACTCATATTGAAACTTTATCCCCAATGTGACAGTACAAAAGGGGGGTCTTTAAGAAGTGACTAAGTCATGAAGACTGTCCTCAGGAATGTGTATACACTTATAGATTGATGGGTTAATGGATTAATGGCTTATCCTAGGAGAAGCTGGTGGTTTTATAAAAACAGAAGGAGAGAAATGAGTTAGCACATTAGCACACTCAGCTCCTTAACCAAGTGATACTTCAGAACACTACAGAGAAACCCATCAGCAAGAAGACTACCAGATGCAGCCCCTAAATTTTGGACTTCTAAGCCTCCATAACTGTCGGATATAAAATCTTTTATTTATGATAAAAAAATACTATGAAGCAGAATAATTGGATAAAAGCAAACCAGAGGTAACACAAGGGGGAAGACCCCAAAAAACCAGAATTATATTTTGAATGTGTGCCCCTTATATACACGGAAATTTTTCCTCTAGATCAGTCAAATAAACCTTTTAAATAGAAGTTTTGAGAAGGTTGTGTCACAGTTTGCAGATGAAACGTCCCTAGTTGTGGCAAACAGGTGACTGGTTCTTCCACCATGGCAACACACCTTCCCACACGATGCTGAGCATTCAGCAGTATTTGACCAAAAATAACAAGGCCCCTGTAGCCCACCCTCCCTATTCAAACACTCTCACCCCAAGAAACATTTTTTTGTTTGTTTCCCCCATGCAAAAAATTCTCAAAAAAAAGTTTGGCTAACAAGGAAGAAGAAAAAAAATTGGCAAAAGCACTAAAAGGCATAAAAATGAATGACTTCAAAACTGTTTTGAGCAGTGGGAAAAGTGTCTATACAGGTGTATGGCCTCATACTGAGAGTACTTTGAAGGTAACTGCAGTTTAAATATGTAAGAATAAATACACAATTTTTTAATAAATTCTGGGTTTTTTTGGTTCCCTCCTCAAACTGAAAATAAATCAAGGTTGCAATCCATTTCAAAAGGAATTTTTAAAATTGAGAAAATTATGCAAGACAACGGGAAAACATAAATCAGAATTAGAAAAATCAGAAATGAGGGGACAACACATGAGAAAAATGACATAAAAGATCATTTCAGAATAGATGATAAAATCAGAAAGAACTCCAAAGTAACAAAATAGAATACCTAAAGTGAAATAAAACAACAAAAAACCTTACAAAATGTGAAATCTTAAATTCAAAGGGCATGCTGGGTATTTACAAATGTAAATCACAAATAAACATCAATGTATATTCTAATAATATTATCAGACAGAAAAACAGGAAGGAAGGAGACATAGAAATGTAGAGAAATATCCACTACATTTAGAAAAATGTATTGTCATATATTAATATACTGGACTTTAGTAATTCATTAACCTAAGGAATATGTAGTAGTTTACACCCCTACCTGTAGAGCTTGCTCTACCTGCACCTGGGTAAGTTGTGTTTGCAAATCACTAATTAGTTCTTCCTTCTCCCCGAGTGTATGTTTAACATTTCTACTTCTATAGTCTCCTTGTAGAACTCTTTTTTTTAGGATTTAAGAATATAGCTCATTTAAAAGTAAATTGGGATAGAAAGAGAAAGGAGTGAGAAGATTCACCTCCCCAAGTTAGGGTAGGGGACCAATGTCAGGAAGCATGGCAACAGTCATACCTCGAAGAGCCCATGGCCACACCAGTCTAGCAAGGCAATGGCCTCAAACACTTGCTGAAAATTCAGGAGATAAAGTCATTTAAAATAATTTACAATTAAATTGTATTTGATCTATCTAATTTCCCCTTACAATCATTTAATTAAAATTTTATGAAACTATTGGGAACATGAAAAAACCAGGTGACCTAACAACAATTAAGAAATCTTAGAGTCTTCTCATTTCAGTATGACCAAGTAGCTCCGATTAGTCCTATCCTCTCTCAGATAACAGCCATACACTGTAGACAAAACAGAAAACAGTTATCTGAAAATACTGGAGAACAATCATAAGCAGGAAGATATGCAGGGGCATTGATACTTGGAAGAAATTCTACCAAGTTTTCAATTTTGACAGCTTTTAGTCTGAAAAAAACTGGAAGATTAAACCTTAAAAGAAAACGCGTAGCCTTGCTGCCTTGAAGAATTAAAGACAGAATTCAAGAAACTAGAGCTGTTGAGTGAGGATCAAAACATCATAAAAGAGCCAGTGAGGGGAAATATAAATCTGTCAATAGTCTATTTTTTTTCCCCAAATGTTCTTCCTTACAGGTTCTGCCTCTCTACTAAATTCACCCCACAAATAAACTAGTTCTGTTTATTGAAACTACAATGTGTGTGTGTGTGTGTGTGTGTGTGTGTGTGTGGTGAGTTGGAGTCCCACTCTGTGGCCCTGACTGAAGTGCAGTAGCATGCTCCCAGCCACCACAGCCTCAACCATCTGGGCTTCAGCGATCCTTCTGCCTCAGTCTTCCAAATGGCCAGAATTACAAGCGTGCACTACCATGCCTGGCTAATTTTTGGTTTATTCTAGAGATGAGGTCTTGCTAAGTTTCTCGGGCTGGTCTTAAACCCGCAGAATCAGGCAAGTCACTCACCTCAGCCTCCCAAAATGCTGGGACTACAGGCTGAGCCATCGTGAATAATTTGACATATTTTCTTTCCCATAATATTCATTCAAGTATCTGAGGATTACTATAATTTCCTTAACTATATTTTTCATGGAATTGTTAGCTCTGTACCAAGTATATAATAGTCAAAGTGTTGCTATGACTTATAATTGGAACTCAAAAATCACTTAACAGAGGAAGGAAATCAACAGACATTGATTTGTTGAAGGTCTCAAAGCTAAAAAAATTAAAGAACAGAGTATAAAAAGGATGATTTAAAACTCTAACAACATGACTGAGAGGGAGTTACAAGGAACTGAGAGAGAAGTGAGTGTACCTCAGCCAGGGGAAGAGAAGTATCAGATGAAAGGTCAAAAGTAAGAAAAGAAGAATCAAGATGAAAAATTATTTGAGACGATAGAGAAAAGCTTTTAAAATAAGTTTAAATAAGGGTATCAATCCAGGTAAGTAATGTTCTCTGAGCATTAGCTCCCAAAAGGAAAGACTCAGCAGAGTACTGGGGGACTGACTATTGGCCCCAAGGGCTGTGCCTAGAAAGTTGATAAAAACCTTGATTCTCTTCACCAGTTGCAGTGGTTCACACCTATAATTACCCAGTTTTGGGGAGGCTGAGGTGAGAGAACTGCCTGAGCCCACAAGTTTGAGACCAGCCTGGGCAACTTGGTGAGATATCATCTCTTCAGTGTATCAAACAATTAGCTGGGCATGTTTGCATGTGCCTGTAGTTTGAGCTACATGGAAGACTGAGGGGGAAGGATCATCTCAGCTCAGCAGGTCGAGGCTGCAGGGGCCATAAGCATGCGACTGTCCTCCAATCTGGGTGACAGAGTAAGACTCTGACTCAAAACAACAGCAACAACAAAAAAGAAAAAAGAAAAAAATCTCAATTCCCAAGAATTTAGAGCATTGAGAGTAAGAGTAGCAAGCCAAAGAGTAAATCAGAATAAAATGAAGAAAACAAAATGATTTCTTTTCTATGGGTGAAGTCTAGGCTCACTTTATAACTATAGAGTATACATGTGATATGCATGCATTCATACCACACTCTCCACAAAACTGAACCTTCTTGTTCTCTTAAATACCAGATGGAATATGAATATCTGGGGCTTAATCATAGATGAAAGATAATGAAAATGAGTACTAGAACAGTAATCCTCAAAAGGCAGTACTTTCCTTATTCCTCTGTATCCCCAACATTAAACTGTTTTGTGGGTGACAGTCTAAACCTAGAGGGCCTTCTTTCTAGGGAGCCCAAGGTAATCAGGCTGACTCAATCTACAATGTATGAAACATTAATCCACCACTATGTGGTCATTTGAGGACACAGAGCATTCCATATTGTTACTGAATCACATGGCTTCAGAGCTGGAAGTGACTTTAGAGAGCATCTAATTCAATAGTCTATTTTTGGTCATCTAGCTTGATCTTCTCACCAAAGATGAAATGCCTCCGAAAGGTATGTGTCTCTTCTCCTGAACATGTGAGAAATAATCCTCACTTGAGTATTTATCTGTCACTGTGACCTTTTTTAATTCCATGAAAGTCACAACTGGCATTTCATATCCATGTGTTCTACAGACCATTTATTCTCCCATTGTGTGGCCAGTAGTCCAGCTGGACTATAAGCTCAATAAGAAAAAGCATCATTTAACAGTGTGCCAGTTCAGCATCATAAATGTTTGTGATTAGTGAAGATCTGCTACATTGGTCACCATACCTTAGAGAGTTTCTCCTCTGACTGAGGTTCTGTGGTCAGAGCAGTCCCTCCTTGTGCCTTCATTTCCTCTATGTGTCTATTCAGGGAAGCTAACTTGGCCTTAGCATGAAGTTTTCATTTTTTCATTTTGTCAGCAGCTGTCTTACTTTCGTTCTGCCAGAGAAAAATGATGATAAACTCATAAATGCTTATTCGCCACTTATCTAACACAAACACAAACTCTTCATTTATTTAGTGAGAGGCAGGGTCTCACTCTGTCACCTAGGCTGGAGTGTAATGGCATGACCACAGCTCACTGCAACAGCAATACTCCCATCTCAGCCTCCCAAGTAGCTAGGACTAAAGGCATTCACCACCATACTCAGCTAATTTTTTTTTAAATTTTCTTGCAGAGATGGAGTCTCATTATGTTCCCCAGGCTGGTCTTGAACTCTTGATCTCATGGGACCCTCCCACCTCAGCCTCCCAAAGTGCTGAGATTACAGGCATGATTTTCCACACCTGGCTCAAAAGTTGTTTTCAATAGGCATCTTGTAACAGTATTAGGGAAATTAGAATTAGATTTTCTAATAATATAAGGGAATACAAAAATCTGAGTGCTGTGTCTGTCCTTTATCAAATGCTCTGCAAGAAAGGGAAAAAATAGTACCTGTAAAGCTTCATCTTTCTGTTACAGTTGGTCATCCTTCTGTCTAATATCTTTGAGACTCACCACCAACTGCTCTGCAGTAGCTAGATGCTCCAGAACATCCTTCTGTACTGTATTATTCAATTCCGTGTCTGGAGCTAATAAAACGCTGCTTCATAAGATAGCCCTGTTGTCATGGTCTCTCTGTTTTCCCACAACAGACAGAGTCAAAGAAGATCCTTCTGGACTCTTAAGACCCAAGACCCAATGGCTGCCCTCGGTGCTCAGATTTGCATGGAGCATGTTACTCTTTCTTTTGTTTTTTGTTTTGTTTTTGTGTTGGAGTCTCATTCTGTCACCCAGGCTGGAGTGCAGAGGCATGCTCACTGCCACCATAGCCTCGACCTGCTGGACTCAAGTGATCCTTCTGCCTCAGCCTTCCAAGTAGCAGGAACTAAGGTGTGTGCTACCACGCCCAGCTTTTTTTTTTAATGTATTGCAGAGATGAGGTCACACCATGTTGCCCAGGCTGGTCTCAAGCTCACAGCCTCAGGCAATCTTCTTGCCTTGACCCCCTAGTGTGCTGGGATTATAGGTTGGAGACACCATACCTGGCCACCCCTATCTTTTTGCCTATTTTTTCCTTATAGAATGGGAATATGTACCCTGTACTTCTCCTATCATTGTGTGTTGGAAGTAGATAAACGGTTTCAATTTCATAGAAAAGACTTTGGGCTCTTGAGTTGGTGCTAAATGAGTTAGGACTTTGGGGTTATGTGATGGTATGAGTGTATCTAAAATAAGAGGCCTGCAGGTGGAATGCTCTGGTTTGAATTTCCCCTCCAAAACTCGTACTGAAACTTTATCCCAATGTGGCAGTTCTAAGGGGAGGCTTTAGGAAGTGAAGATTCTGTCCTCAAGAATGAATGAATGTCGGAGGCCAGTTCCAGCAGGTCTGGGTTTCCTGAAGCAGGAATGGAGTTGGCAAAAGAGAGAAAACCTGACTCTGTTGCTGGACAGATGCCAGATGCCATTTATTGTCAGTTAACAGTGAGCTTTTATATTATTCATACAAGGGAAAAGACAAAGAAAATTTCTACAAGATGTAACTAGTAACAATCAATAACCTTGACTGAAATTAAAAAAAAAACAGAACAAGCAGTTCAAGCATGGTGTTCTTTAAGGAGTCAATCTGACATGCATTTTTTCACAGACAGAGGCTTTCTCAGGAGCGTCACTATCTTGTCATCTTCAAGGCAGGCTTTTCTCATTTATCATCTATGATGTTCAAATTGCTGGTTATCTCTAGAAGCTCCTGAGGTGCTCCATGATGATAACCAGGTTTCAAGGAGCCCACAATTTCTCAACAAATGAATCACATGATAAGTTTTTTCAAAATGTTACACACTAGATATGTTAATTTTCTCAGTTTACAAAATTTAATCTAATTCTGTCTAGGAATGTTTCATCCATCTAATTTACTCTAACTTAAACTGTAAAAATGAGCCCATAAATCATTCCTACAATGATTTCTACAGTCTGAAGATTATCGAATAACATATACTTATATCAGGCTTAAGCTACACAACAATACTAATTCTGTATAGCAAGAACAACGTAATAATATAAAAATGCCTATTTTCTTATGTTAAAAGCTCAAATAAGTATGGTAAATGAATTGCAACTATATCCTAACATGCAAGCCACAATACAAATCATAGTAACTGGGGCAAAATATTCTGGGAACTCTAATTAAATTGTTAATTTAAAAAGCAACTCTACCAAGCAATTATCTATCCACACCTGATGTTTAAGGTCTTATGATTCCTTGGTGAGATCAGAGAATTCTTCACAGAGGTTAAACAGAGCACTCCCTGTTCTCATTGTGAATTTTCTAACCATAACACTAGATTAAGTGGCAGCGAGGCCTAACACTAGGAGGCCAGGGACATAACCAGATAGGGGAATAATAGAAACAATCTTTTCTCATAAAATACTCTTTGGCTTCTATGTATGGGGCAATGAATAACGTGAATTGGAGTTTTATTTTTCACCTTCAGACTATACAGAATTTTCCAGCAGTATCAGTAACAAAAATAGAAGAAGCAAGGGTTTCAGCTGCCCAGGCTCGATTTGCAGCCTGAGGTCTTCAGCCCCCTGGACTTTGTCAGCAGGCAGGCCTCCATGTCTGGCTCCCAACGACTGAATGCATTTGCAGATTAATGGGTTAATGGATTAATGGCTTATCCTAGGAAGAAAACTGGTGGCTTTATAAATAGAGAAAGAGAGAAATGAGCTAGCACATTAGCACACTCAGCCCCTTCACCATGTGATGCCTCAGGACACTGCAGAGAAACCCACCAGCAAGAAGAACCTAACCAGCTGCAGCCCCTAAATGTTGGACTTCCCATCCTCCATAAGTGTATGATATGAAATCCTTTTCTCTATGTTAAAAAAAATACTAAGGAGCAGAATAATTCGATAAAAGCATACCAGAGGTAATAAAATGGGGAAGTTGTCCCCAAAATCAAAATTATATTTTGGAGGGTGGGCCCCTTATTGTATACTTGGAATTTGTTTTTCCGAATCAAAGTCAACCTCAGTTTTTAAATGGAAGTTTTTAGAATGTTGCATCACAATTTGCAGATGAAACTTCCCAAGTTGTAGCTAACAGGTGACTGGTTCTTCTACCATGGCAGCACACCTGCCCACACTATGTAGAGTATTTAACAGTTTTTGACCAAAAATGGCAGGACCCCTGTATCCCTTCCTCCCTATTCACCTAATCTTGCCCCAAGAGATATTTTTTGTTTGTTTTCCCCATGTGAAACTTCCTCAAAGAGAAATTTTTGGCTAACGTGGAGGAGATGAAAAAAAAATACGCAGAAGCACTAAAAGGCATAAAAATTGATAAATTCAAAACCATTTTGAGCAGTGGCAAAAGTGTCTTGACAGGTGTATGACATCAAACAGAGAGTACTTTGAAGGTGACTGAAGTTTTATCATGTAAGAATAAATACACAATTTTTAATAAATAAATTCTGGGTTTTTTGGGTTTCTCCGCATACTGAAAAAAATCAAAATTGCAAGCCATTTCAAAAGGAATTTTTAAAAATTGAAAAAATTATACCAGACATGGGGAAAACATAAATCAGAATTAGAAAAATCAGAAATGTGGTGATAACACATGAGAAATATGACATAAAAGAAAAACTCATTTCACAATAGAGGATAAAATCAGAAAGAACTCAAAAGTAACAAAAAATAAGGCCTAAAGTGAAATAAAGCAATGAAAACAATAATATGTGAAATCATATATTCAAAGGGCATACTGGGTATCTATAAATATTTTTAAAATGACAAACATCAATTCATATTCTACTAATATAATCAGACAGAAAAACAGGAAGGAAGGAGACTTACAGACATATAGAGAAGTGTCCACTGGACATCTAGAAAAATCTGTCATACATTAATATACTGGGCTTCAGTGATTCGTTAACATAAGGAATAAGAAGTAATTTACAGCCCTACCAGTACAGCTTGCTCTGCCTGCACCTGGGTAAGTTGGACTTGCAAAGCTCTAATTAATTTTTTCTCCTCGAGTGTATGTTTTATCCTGTCTACTTCTATAGTCTCCACTGTAGAACTCTTTTTTTAGGATTTAAGAATATAGTTTAAAAGTAAATTAGAGAGAGAAAGAGAAGGGAGAGAGAAGATTTATCTCCCAAGTTGAGGGAGGGGGGCCAAAACCAGAGAGTATGGCAACAACCATAGCTCGAAGAGCACATGGCCACACCAGTGTCAGGCAAAGCAATGGGCTCAAACTAAGGCTGAAAATGCAGGAGTGAAAATCATTTAAAATAGTGACAATTGATATGAATTTGAAATTTGATCTAATTTTCCACTTAAGTGATTGCTTAATTATACTTTTATGAAACTGATAGGAGCATGAAAAACCAGGTGACATAGCAATTAAGGAATCTTAGAGCCTTCTGGTTTCAGTATGACCAAGTAGCGGCCACTCATCATATTCTCTCTCAGATAACAGCCATCTGAAAATACTGGAGAACAATCAAAAGCAGGAAGACACTGCAGAATTGATACTTGGAAGAAATTGTACCATTTCCAATTTTTTTAGTTTTAATTCTTAGAGAACAAATTTATTTTCTTTAAACCTAAAGTATTGACAGGAAAGAGAAAATTTTTTTTGCTCTCTGCTATCACTAATGCTTTTATGTGCAGGCATAATATTATTCTTTAGTCTGTTAGATTTGGGATACATTTAATGTTTTTCTACACTTTGCTTAACAGCATAAAGTAAAATAAAATGTGGTTTTACTTTCATTGTGAATTACTGAGATCACTCTGCAGATCTTCTTTACCTTCTTCCTGGTCTGGAATACACACCTAACTGTCCTTGGTTGAACAATCAGAATCCAGAAAAAGCATGTGAAACATTATCTGTTCTAGCTCCCTCACTTCTTTTTCAGCTGAATGACCATGATATTCCATGATATTCTACTTTTTAAAAAAAGTTCTCAACTTTAATTCAGAACAATGACTTTCTTATTGCTATACTTATATCTTCTTAGCACAATTTTACCACTGTCTAAAAATCTCCCTAAATACTGAGTGCTTTCTATGAGACACACATTGTGCTAGGTAGGCATTGATGAGTCATGCTGTCTTTCCCTTGAGGAATTATTTGTCTAAATGTAAAGCAGTTTATAAATTAAGTTCTTTAGAGAATATTGACCGAACAAGGAAATTTTATAGTGTTTTAAGGGATAAACAGAAATTTCTCAAGCATAGAAGAAGGGTGAGAAATATTGCATGTAAATAGGAGATTATTAAAAATTATAGCTTCATTAGCCCATAAGTCATTTGGATTGGGAAGATCATAGGGTGCTGGAACCTAGATATATAGACTCTAAGGTACCAAGCCTGGTTGTTGAAGTCATTGGTATTGACCAAATTGCCAGAAAACAAGTTAGAACTTTTGTGGCCCCCCACATTGACTTTTAAGGAATGAACTATTTCAGCTCTTGAAAAAAAACAGTAAACTTTCTCAGGAAGCTGACTGTGAAGGAGGTGTGAATGAAATCTACATAAAATGTCATCATGGAGAGCAAGAATAGAAATTGTTTCAAAAAACATCAGATAAAACAATTTATATTCTTGCTCTCCGTTCACACACCCTTCAGAGTCAGCTTCCTGAGAAAGTTTATTTCTTTTCAATTGGCAGAGAAGTAAGGTAGGATTCAGTTATTACACATGTTTTTGAGTTTATGTTTTAAACTCAGGTGCCAGGGACCTAAATTTGAAATGATGCATTTTCTGTCTTCATTGTTTGCAGTCTAGTGGGAAGAAAAGTGCATACTGTTCAAAACACTTTTATATTAATGCAGGGAAAATATGTACAACGTGTGAAGCAAGATGTATTTGGATTCAGAGAAGACTTCAGAGGGAAAGTATATTTTGAGAGAAAACTGGCAGGATGAATAGTTTCCTGGTATCAGATATGCAGATGAATAATATGTATAATATGTGCATACATGTAAGAAGATGCTATTTTATTTTTTAAAAAATTACAAGTCATTCACTATCACTGGAACACAAAGTATGAGTAGTGGGGGGGGGTGAAGAAAATTGGAAGTGGAAGGAGAGGTCACAGATAGAGAAATGATTCATAGGATAACAGATTTGATATTGTCATAGTAAGGAGCTTTGAAAAAGGAGCAGTGATGTGTTACAATTAATACTGTCTACCAGATATTTCCAGGTTCTCTAATTGCTTTGCCAGGTACATAAAAGAATTGTTCTTCTAAATCCTCATAGATGGATGATCATGTGACTAGCTCTGGACAATGAACTGTGAGAAT
>CAUYQG010057829.1:0-13674 GCA_963574415.1 Tarsius wallacei
AATTGAAAAATGAAAACAAAAACAAAATAACTTGTTTTCACTTGTAAAAGGAACTGGCTTAGAATAGACTCGTGTTTTCTTTTCCATGAAGGAGTCATTGCTTCTTGGTAGAGTGTCTTCTCCTCAGTGACTGAGCCAGACGCCTGCTAGAGTGGCATTGCAGGTGCTTAGCTTTGCTGACCAAGCCTGACCCTCCCTGCAAGGAATCCATAGGCGGTTCAGAGCTGCCCACCAAGGCGTCTTCCTCCCTGCCTCTGTCAGGTTGAGCTGAGCCCCCAAACTTTCTACCACATATCTCTATGGCAGAACTCACAGTCATGGTGCACAAATGAATTCACAGTTCTGCATCCAACCTGAAGCATTCAACTTCATGGTATCCTGTGATCAATTGGGATGGTATCCAACAACATTTCCACTTGAGAGAGATGTCTCCAGACCCCCAGTGTTAATGGAGACAGATGAAAGACTGCTTATCAGCCTTCTCCAAGTAGGGTTGCTCTCACCAGCTAGTCCTCACTCCAGGGGAAGTGAGAGAGGTATTAGGGATATAGACTGAGGATAGAAACTACCCACTCTGTCTGCAGATGAGGGTGCAGGAGGCCACAGTCAGAACACCCCACACTCCCCAGGCTTCTCTTCAAACTCCTGGTGGAAATTGAGATTACGGGAGACCAGGCAGGGGCAGCCTAGGCACAGGGCCCCTAAGGAATACTCCGGGAAGTAGTTCCTGCCCAGCCCCACACCCATGCCCTCTAAGACTCCCTCCTCAGCCCTTGCCTCCTGGGCCCGTGTCATGTCCTAAGCAAATCCTTTGTGGACTTCTCACGCTAGCCTCTTCATCATGCAAGTGCCTGCTGCCTCCTGCTCACCTCCAGCCCAGAACCAGGGAAGAAGGAGAGGCCGATATGTTGGGTTTTCAGTCCTGTCATGACAACAAGATGCCCCTTCATCTCCAGAGCTGAGATTATCAAGCCCGCCCAAATCACAAGATTTTTTAGTTGGAGTCACTCTGCTGCCCAGGCTCGAGTGCAGTGGCACGCTCACGGCCACCACAGCCTCGACCTGCTGTGCTCAGGCGATCCTTCTGCCTCAGCCTTCCAAGTAGCTGGAACAACAGGCACGCGCTACCACGCCTGGCTTACTTTTTGATTTATTGTAGAGAGGAGGTCTCACCAAGTTGCCCAGGCTAGTCTCGAACCCCTGAGCTCAGGCAATCCTCTCACCTCCACCTCCCAAAGTGCTGGGATTAAAGGTTTGAGCCATTGCATCCGGCCTGAAAATTTTATAACCCTTGGCCTCTTCGGAAAAGACGTTAGAATAAATTCTGCTCTTGCAGTGTTCAGGGAAGCCAGGCCAAGTGAAAATTTGATTCATCTCAAAGAAAACTGACATGTGGTGTTCATACCTTGAGTGTACTCTTGTTTCTTCCAGTCAGTGCCCAGACTCTCTCCGCATGACTCCACCTGCACCAGCATGTGACCTTTAGTGTCTGTGTACTGTGTGAAAAGCAACAGCTGAGATGCTTTGGTCCTCATATCTGTGTTGATTTTTCTTTCTTGCTTGTCCTTTTGTGTGTGAGTACCTTTCTTTGCTGCAGTCTATGTTCGTGTCCTTTATTTTTTTTTTAAATTCCTTTTAGCAGCAGGGATACCATTATCACACTGATGTCCTCACATGTGTGGTTTTTGCTGAGTTGGGTGTAAATGATCAAAAGATGATTGGTGACCAACAGACTGATTGCAGCATTTGGTTTTCCTATGTGGCATGTAGCTCCAGGCTGCCAGTCTCCTATTTGTGGATAATCCCGTGGGCACTGGGTACAGTTACGTGAACAAGAGTGATGCGTATGCCAAGGACCTGGCTGCAGTGGCTTCAGACATGATGGTTCTCCTGAAGACCTTCTTCAATTGCCACAAAGAATTCCAGGTCAGCAAAGACTCAGCTGAGCAAAGGGTTGGCAGTAGCCACTCTGCCTGTATCAGGATAAGCATCAACTTTCCAAGGAGTTTAATGCCCAGCTGACTTCACAGGAAACCTTTTTTCCTCCTGGGATTGGGTTGTAGACTTTTCTTTCTTTCCTCCTAAAGTTGGTTTTCAACTTGAAAGAATGACCCTGGAGTCAGTATTCTAATCTGACATGATAATCAGGCAAGGATGGGGGGTAGGGGAGAAAAAAGCTGATTTGTTCTGCCTGGCCGTTATATGTAACTGAAATTTGAAATTAATTTGTGTGAAGTAAAAGGCAATCAGGATATTTTATTATTTGTAAATTTTTTTTTTTCTTACTAGACAATTCCATTCTACATTTTCTCAGAGTCCTACGGAGGAAAAATGGCAGCTGGCATTGGTCTAGAACTTTATAAGGTAACAGAAGATGATCTTGTTATGGTTTTGAACAGAAAACCAATCATGTTACTTTTTATGCTCACCTGATATGTTTATCTGAATATATTTGAATAGGGCTGTGTACATGCAGAATAAGTTAAGTCTGTAGTAATAACCATGAAAAGTTTTTAAAAGAATAGTAAAGATCGCTGGCTGGGCCCAGTGGCTCAAGCCTGTAATCCCAGCACTTTGGGAGATTGAGATGAGAGTATTGCCTGAGCTCAGGGGTTCGAGACCAGCCTGGGCAACTTGGTGAGACCTCATCTCTACACACACACACACAAAGAATAGTAAAGATTGCCATACCAGATACAAACAAGTTCTAAAGCTACAGTGAGTAAAAGAAGGTGGTACTGATACAGTAACAGATAAACATTAAATGCAACAGGCTAAATAATTCAGAAGCAGATTTCATATACATTTTATGTGTGTGTGTGTGTGTGTGTGTGTGTGTGTGTGTGTGTGTGTGTGTATCAGTCCGTTTTGTGTTCCCATAAAGGAATACCTGAGGCTGGCCAATTTATATAGAATAAAAATTTATTTTAGCTCATGGTTCAGCAGACTGTACAAGAAGCATAACACCAGCATCTACTTCCCGTGAGTCCTCAGGAAGCTTACAATTGTGGCAGAAGGTTGGCGAGGGAGCAGATGTGTTACATAGTGAGGGCTGAAGCAAGAGAGAAGAAGGTGCTGGGCTCTTCAAACAACCAACTCTCATGTGAACTAATAAAACAAGGGCTCACTTATTCCTGCAGGGAGGTCACCAAGCCATTCATAAGGGATCCACACCCATGACCTAGACACCTCCCACTATGCCCCATTTCCAATATTAGGGGTCACTTTTTTTTTTAGTTGAACCTTGACCTCCTGGGCTCAGGTGATCCTCCCACCTCAGCCTCCTGAGTAGGTGGGACTATAAGCACGTGCCATCATGCCTGGCTAATTTTTCTTTTTTTTTAGAGATAAAGTCTCACTGTGTTGCCTATAACTCCTAGGCTCAAGCAAGTCTCCTGTCTTAGCCTCCCAAAGTGCTGGAATTACAGGTGTGAGCCACTGTACCCAGCTGGGATCACATTTTAACATGAGATTTGGAGAGGACAGATATCCAAACTATATCATATGAACATGTATATATGTGTATCACACATATATGATTATATATAAATGACAAGGTGGATTTTAAATAATTGGCGCAGGGATAGAATATCAATAAATGGTATGGAGACAAATGACGCTTGTCACTTTGGAAAAAAGAAAAGTTGGATTCTTACCTTGTATAAAACATTCATTTTAGATAGATTAAAAAGTCTCATGGCCAGGCATGGTGACTCATGCCTATAATCCCAGTATTCTGGGAGGCTGAGGCGAGAGGGTTGCTTGAGCCCAGGAGTTCAAGACCAGCCTAGGCAACATAGTAAGACCTCATTTCTATAAACAAAACAAAACAAAAAAAACCTCATAATTTTTGGTAGGAAAAGCTTTCCTTCACAAGCTAAAACACTCAAAAGCCTTCAAGAATGAGTTTGACATATTTAGACTACATATACAGTTAAAGCTTCTCAGAGTTCCACAAGCAATTTTAAAGGTCTCTATGTATAGACAAACATATACATGTAGGCAAAGTCTCACTGTACAGACATACAAATATATAATAGAAAAAGATTGTTTTATTTATGTATTTTTTTAGTCAGAGTCTCACTCTGTCTCCCAGGCTAGAGTGTAGTGGCACAATCATGGCCACCGCAGCCTCAACCTGCTGGGCTCAGGGGATCCTTCTGCCTCAGCCTCCCGAGTAGGTGGAACTACAGGTATGCAGCACCATGCCTGGTTAATTTTTTTGTTTATTGTAGAGACAAGGTTTCACCAAGTTGCCCAAGCTGGCCTCTAACCCCTGGACTCAGGCAATCCTCTGACCTCGGTCTCCCAAAGTGCTGGGATTATAGGCATGAGCCACTGCACCTGGCCAAGATACTATATCAATAAGTCTATTTTACTTTTTTTTTTTGAGTCAGGTCACATTCTGTCGCCCAGGCTGGAGTGCAGTGGCACTATCATGGCTACCACAGCCTTGACCTCCTGGGCTCAGGCAATCCTTCTGCCTCAACCTCCTGTAACTAGAAATACAGGCCCATGCCACCACGCCTGGCTAGTTTTTAAATTTTTTTGTAGAGATGCTAGTTTTGAACTCCTGGGCTCAAGTGATCCTCCCGCCTCAGCCTTCCAGAGTGCTGGGATTACAGGCATGGGCCACCATGCCCGGCAATAAGTTTATTTTAAAAAGATAATATCCCGGTATAAAAATGGATAAAACATGTGAACAGGCAATTTCCAGAAGAAATACAAACAACCTGTTGGCATAGGAAAAATTTTCAACTTTTATTAGTAATCCAAGTTCATGAGATTTGCAAATATTTAAAAGATTGATAACACCCAGTTTTGGTAAGAAGTCAGGAAAATAAGTACTCTTGTGCACTTTCGGTGGGAATGGAAATTGTTAAATCAGTTAAAAAGGGCAATTGGACATTATCTGTCAACTTTTAAAATGTATGTGTCCTTTGACCCAATAATTTCACTTCCAGAATCCATCTTAGGTGAATACTTACACATGTGTATATGTCAGGGGATGTTTGTTATGCCATTATTTATAATGTCCATACTCTGAAAACAACTCAGTGGCCATCAGTACAGGATTACTTAATAAAGTAGGAGTATCCTTCCTGGATGTAACAATTTGCAGCCATCATAGAGAATGGACAGATCTGGCCAGGTACCATGGCTCATGCCTGTAATTCCAACAATTTGGGAGGCTGCTGCAGGAGGATCACTTGAGCCCAGGAGTTAAAGACTAGCCAGGAGTTTGAGACCACCCTGGGTAGCATAGTGAGACCCTGTCTCTACCAAAAAAAAAAAAAAGAAGGATCTGTATGTACAGAGTGTGGACAACTGTCCTTTGACAATTCAGTTGTAGGCAAATTGTAGAGCAATATGAGATACCTTGTTTGTAATTTAAAAAAACACATCTGTATGTAGGTGTATATATTCTTGGAAAGGCAAAGGAAGGGATTAAAATGATATGTAACACGTTAACTAGTCAACTAGCTGTATAAGGACACAGATAGGGCAAGGTGAAAGAATTTCTCATTTTCTGGTATCTCTTTCTGTGTTTAAATTTTGTACAGGAAGCCTTATTAGTTTGTTGTTGTTGTTGTTGTTGCTGCTTTTTATTAAATCTTGCCAGGCGTAGTGGCTCACAACTGTAATCATAGTACTTTGGGTGGTAAAGGTGAGAGACTTGTCTGAGCCCAGGGGTTCAAGACCAGCCTGGGTAACTTGGCAAGACCTCATTTCTATGATAAAATTAGCCAGGCGTGGTGGTGCACACCTACACTTTCAGCTACTTGGAAGGCTGAGGTGGAAGAATTGCCCAAGCCCAGCAGTGAGTGTGTCACTGCATTCCAGCCTGGGCAGCAGAGTGAGATCCTGACCCTATCCCCCGCCCCAAAAGTGATTAATTTTTTAAAAAGCCTTTCATAGAAGCAGTATATGTACATTGCAGAAAATTAGAAAATATAAGCACAAATTAAAAATGAAATGTTCTCTTTCCTACCAGATAGAGATCACCACAGTTAACACATAGCTTTCTAAATATTTTTCTGCAAAACATAATTTCTTGGTAAAAATTTGCAAATAATGCATATTATACATACTGCCTTCATCAATCAGTAGTCCTGACCTTTCTATTTCAGTAAATTTTCACCTCAAATATTCAGACTTCCTTCATGGATCCCTTCATAACCAGTTTCTCCAAGCTGATACCTGATCCAGATCCATGAATCACTACTGACTGTGATGTCCCTAAACTCTCTTTCATCTAACACAGTCCTTTTTTTTATGACCATGATTTGTTGAAGAGACCAGACCTCTTGTCTTGCTGAACGTCTCAGTTTCTGGATTAGTGTAGAAACTTCTTCATGGTATTAATTACTCTACTCACTGTATTTCCTCCAAAACCGGAAGTTATATCTACAGACTTGATGCATTCAAGGTAAAATTTTGAATAGAACATATTACAGGTCAGGCTTCAACAGACTATGGCCACAGGTCAAATCCAGCCCACCACCTGTTTTTTATGATCCATGAGCTAAGACTGGTTTTTACATTTTTAAATGGTTGTGGGGGGAGCAAAAGAAGAAAAATATTTCATGACACATGAAAATTACGTGAAACTGAAATTTCACTATTAATAAAGAAGTTACTAAAACATTCATTTTTACATGTTGCCTGTGGCTCCATTAGTGCTGAAGTGGCAAGTTGAGGAATTGCAACATAGACTGCCTTTGACCCACAAAGCCTAAGTATTTAAAATCTGAAAACGTGCCAACCTCTGTCATAGGTGATGCATACTTGTTTTGTATCAAATCAGAAGGCACGTGATGTCTAGGTCTAGTCTGATTCCTCCAGTGAACTCTTATGGCCTCTTCTTGCAATAGAAAGTTATCCAAGCCGGGCATGGTGGCTCACGCCTATAATCCCAGCACTTTGGGAGGCAGAGGTGAGAGGATTGCATGAGCCCACAGTTTCAAGATCAGCCTAGGCAACTTGCTGAGACCTCATCTCTACTATAAATCAAAAAACTGAGCCGGACTCGGTGGCTCAGCCTGTAATCCCGCACTTTGGGAGGCTGAGGTGAGTAGGATTGCCTGAGCCCGCGGGTTTGAGACCCGCCTAGGCAACTTGGCGAGACCTCATCTCTACAATAAATCAAAAAGTAGCTGGGCGTGGTAGCTCGCGCCTGTAGTTCCAGCTACTTGGAAGGCTGAGGCAGAAGGATTGCCGGAGCCCAGCAGGTCGAGGCTGTGGTGGCCAGGAGCGGCCACTGCACTCCAGTCAGGGCGACAGAGTGAGACTCCAACTCAAAAAAAATAAAAAATAAAAATAAATAAATCAAAAAATTGGCCAGGCGTGGTGGCATGCCTTCCAGTTATTTGGAAAGTTGAGGTGGAAGGATCACCTGAGCCCAGCAAATTGAGGCTGCAGTGGCTGTGATCATGTACTACACTCCAGCCTAGGCAACAGTGAAATTCTGACTAAAAAAAAAAAAAGTTATCAATTGGGGTTATTTTTGTACCATATGGATGTCCAGTTCCTCATCCACCTTTCACCCACTGGTTTTGAACATCAATTTGTAATTCTCACCTAAATCAGTAATTTCTTTTCCTCCTGGGCTCAAGCAATCTTCCTGGCTCAACCTCTGGAGTAGCTGGGACTACAGACACCGTACCTGGCTAATTTTTTATAGAGACGAGGCCTCACTGTGTTGCCCATGCTGGTCTTGAACTCCTGGACTCAAGCAATCCTTCCACCTCAACCACCTCAAAGTTCTGGGATTACAGGCATGAGCCACTGCTCTCGGCCTTAAATCAGTAATTTCATTAGGAGTTTCACAGTGGTGCTTTCTCCTTGTGTCATTTTGTTCACAGCTGTTAGTTGGCATGCTTCTATAAAGTGAAACTTCTTGCATCACCTGGGGCTATTTAGGTTACTCTGAAATAAATTCCTTCTGAAAAAGCCAGATAAATGCATAATTTTTTTCTCCTTAATTAACAGTGTTCAGAATCAGAGCAGTCATTGTTTTCTTGTTTTAGGTCTCTGGATAGTATGTGCACTCACATAATTCAAAACTCAAAAATTGCAAAAAGCATGCTGTGAAGTTCTCCCTCTTGTCCCTGTCCCCTCCCCAGGGCCATCTTTCTTATTAGTTTCTTCCATATCTTTCCAGAGGTCTTTCATGCCTGTATAAGCTAATTCATGTGTATGCTTTTTTCCCATTTTTACACAAATGATAGTATGTATTACACACTGTTCTATGCCTCTGTTTTTAAAAAATTTAACAATGTACCTGGGAGATCTTTTTAAATCAGTTCTAAAAGAACCTTCTTTTTTGTTGCTGTTGTTGAAAGCTTCAATTTAGACATTTATATTACTTGTTTTTTTTCCTTCATTTTTAATTTTTTGTAGAGATGGGAGTATTGCTATGTTGCCCAAACTGGTCTTGAACTTCTGGGCTCAAGCAATCCTCCTGTCTTAGTCTCCCAAAGGTATGAGCCACCAGGACTGGCCTGAGAACATTCTTATTTTTTTAAGTTGTGTCAAGTACCTTGGACACTACCATAATACCTTTAACCATCGTATTGATAAATGTTTAGATTGTTTTCCAATTTTCTGCTACTGGGCAGATGTATTACTTTGAAAATGAACAAAAGGAACAGAGTGGCATGAACTTCTAGCCCTCAGGTACCCACTCCTCCCTCGAGGACATCCTAAGGAGTCCTCCCTGTCCTTCAGTGATACTGCCTGGCGGGAGTGAATATACCCAAGAGGCCTCGTGAGCACCTTGTGAGAAATCACAGACCCTGGGATTGGGGGGGCAGTGTCCCTCCTAAAGAAGACTAGGCACCCCCCGCCCCACTTACATACTGCCGGCACCCTGAAAACAAAGTAGAGGAAAGCTCAGACAATTCCTACAAATGCTATCTTGCAAATGGCAGGAAAGAGCTGCCCTTACTCTCTTGTGAGTACAAGATTCCCTATAATACCCAGAGAATCTTGTGAAGGGTAGACAGAAAGAAGTCTTCATGCCCTAGAAAGGCAGTGTGTTAAGGCTTGGCTGCCTCTCTCTATTGAAGAAGGGATGGAGGCCCTTGCCAAGGATGTTTCTTGGGTCTCTTCTAGGCCATTCAGCAAGGGACCATCAAGTGCAACTTTGCCGGGGTTGCTTTGGGTGATTCCTGGATCTCCCCTGTTGGTAAGTACGGAATGTTCAGGCATTTCTTTACTTCTCCTTTGCCCATACTTTCCTGGGACTTTGGGCTGTGTTGTCCAGATCAAAGAACAAGGCAGCAGAATGTTTGGGGCCTTGGAGATGTCAGTACAGAAGGTGTTTTCCCAAAGAACGTCCAAAAAATTCAGGGACAGAGCACCTACCATGGTGCTCATGAGATGCCAGTAACACAGGGCTGAACTGAGTTTTTAAAATTTGATTCTCACAACAGAAGAATCAAATTTTGCAGTTGGAGACATTCTAAAATCTCAGAGAGGCCAGGCATAGTGGCTTATGCCTGTAATCCTAGCACTTTGGGAAGCAGCAGGATTGCTTGATCCCAGGAGTTCAGGACCAGCCTGGGCAACAAACTGAGATCTCGTCTCTACAAAAAAAAAATCAAATAAATTAGCTGGATGTGGTGGTGCATGCCTGTAGTCTCAGCTACTTAGAAGACTGAGGCAGAAAGATCACTGGGGGCCAGGAGGTCAAGACTGTGGTAAGCCATGATTGTACCACTGCCTTGCAGCCTAGGCAACAGAGTGAGACTCCTACTCAAAATAATAAAGTCTCGTGAAACTCGCCCTCTGACACACAGGATGAATGGCCTAGTAAAGATTCAAACCCAAGTTCTAATTTGTCACCCTGTCCCCTCCACCTTCCTCATCCTGGTGTGAGCATTTGGGGTGAAATTCCATCTGTTGCTCATGTTGGTGGCTGGACAAGGTTAGCATCAGGTCTTGCAGCTTAGAGGTGTGCAGTTTCATAACTGAGCATCCTTGCTGGGAGGACAGATAAGAATTGTTTATGTCACAGACACCCAGGGTGTGACTTTAGACATCCGAAATAATTAAACTCTGACACTGGGTTTCTCAACCTCAGTACTAGTGACATCTCCGGTAGTATATTTCTTTGTTTTTGGTGGCTGTCCTGTCATTGTGAGATACTTATCAGAAGCATTCTTGGCCTCTGCTCATGAGATGCCAGTAGCGCCACCCCAGCATGACAACCACAAATGTCCCTGGGGGGATAAACTGTCTCTGGGTGAGAACTATTGTTCTAACCTAACAAAAGGCAAAACCAAACTATAGTTAGAAATCAGAGATTTCCTTTGGAGCAGGGAGAAGCATAAGCCAGAAAAGGACATGAGGGAACTTTCTGGGCTGTCTGTGTCCTGCATCTTGATTGGGGTATGGTTATATAGCATATGCATTTATCCAAATTCTTTTAATGGCATATTTGTGATGACAGCTCAATTTTTAAAATAGTAATTTATAAAAGGTAATATTTTCCTTTAAAAGATCAGGATTTGGCTTGTTACAGAGTCGTGTTCTTAATGGATTAGGGATTTTTTTTGGTGGGGGGTATCATAGTCTCACTCTGTCACCCAGGCTGGAGTGCAGTGGCACACTCACAGCCACCACAGCCTCGACCTGCTGGGCTCAGGCCATCCTTCCGCTCAGCCTTCCAAGTAGCCAGAACTACAGGTGTGTGTCTCCATGCCTAGCTAATTTTTCTTTATTTATTGTAGCGACGAGGTCTCGTCACGATGTCCAGGCTGGTCTCCTACCCCTGGGCTCAGGCAATCCCCTCACCTTGACCTCCCAAAGTGCTGGGATTACAGGCATGAGCCACTGCACCCAGCCAGATTCAGGATATTTTAATGCTACTTGGAATGGTTATTTC
This sequence comes from Tarsius wallacei, assembly GCA_963574415.1. Taxonomy (NCBI): domain Eukaryota; kingdom Metazoa; phylum Chordata; class Mammalia; order Primates; family Tarsiidae; genus Tarsius; species Tarsius wallacei. The sequence goes on from CAUYQG010057829.1 coordinate 10,892, forward strand.
TTACCCTCATGCTTGGCATCTCCGAGGTGGGACTGAAATGGCATTAAACCAAGTAATCACGGAGAGGAGGACTGCTGTTTGGTTTTCCTTCCTGGGTAGACCTATAGGACATCATAAAACTGCAGAAGCCAGCCTGGGCAACATAGTGAGACCTCATCTCTACCAAAAATCAGAAAATTAGCTGCGTGTGGTGGCACATGCCTGTCGTTCCAGCTATTTGGAAGGCTAAAGCGGAAGAATTGCCTGAGCCCAGGAGGTTGAGGCTACAGTGAACCATCATTGTGCCAGTGCACTCCAGCCTGGTCAACAGCGTGAGACCCTGACTCAAAAACAAAAACAAAACCTGCAGAAATCTTGATCAGAGGCATGAAAGTTCAGCTGTTTTCCTGTCAGATGTTGCTCCGTTGCTCATGTTGATGGCAAGACAAGATTGTCATCTTGTCTTGTGACCCAGAGGTTTTCAGTTTCATAACTGAGCATCCTTGTTGGGAGCACAGATAAGAGTTGTTTATGATTCCAAATGGTGGCACTGGCCTTCACGCTTCCTCATGGGGTCTCATCCCGGTTTCAAAACAGCACTAAGCGCTTTGCACGTTCTGACTTCATTAAATCCTTACAACAACTCCATGGGATGGATGCTAGTATTATCCTAATTTTGCAGATGATGAAACTGAGACTCAGAGAGGTTAAGCAACTTTCCTAGCATTACCCATCTAAAGTGGTAGAGCTGGGATTCAAACCCAGGCAGCAGATGCTGAAGTCCATGCACTTACCCACTTTGCTGCACTACCTAAGCAGGGTCAGTAAGGTTAGCCTCCCGGCTCTGCCAGTGCCATTCATCCTGTCTAGAGTTGGCCCTCTTGCCATGATCCTCTTCACCTTTTGAATGTGCCTGATCGAATCTTTTTTTTTTTTTAATTTTAAAGATGTGGGGTACAATTCAGGATTAGGTATACCAGTGGACATCGTACAGGTAAAGTTTGGGCCTCCCTTTGGTTCTCACTTTTCCTGGTTTGAGATCAGGTACCCTTATTGATGTTGTATCCCGCTACTGCCAATCCCTTTCTTACAGTATTATGATAAATGTTCAGGATCTGCTTATGAGTGAGAACATGTGGTACTCAGTTCTTTGTTTCTGTGATAGATCACTGAGTATTATAGACTCTAAATCCATCCAAGTTACTGTGAAGTCCATATGTTTGTCCTTCTTAATGGCTGCGTGATATTCCATTGTGTATATGTACCCCACTTTTTTACCAGTCTAGTTTTGATGGGCAGCACGGTTGCTTCCATGTTTTTGCCATTATGAATAGTGCTGCATGACCAGATCTTAATCCTCTCTTCCAGATCTACCTTAAATGTTGCTCCTCCATCCCCGAAGCATTCCTTGTTGAGGGGGAAGTGCTGCTAGTTTCCATGAACAATTGTGGGTTTGTTTTTTTTTTTTTTAGTTGGAGTCTCACTCCTTCACCCAGGCTGGAGTGCAGTGGCATGCACGCTCATGGCCACTCCAGCATTGACCTTCTGGGCTCCAGCAATCCTTCTGCCTCAGCCTTCCGAGTAGCTGGAATCACAGATGTGCACTACCATGCCTGGTTATTTTCTGTTTTATTGTAGAGACGAGGTCTCGCCAAGCTGCTCGGACTGGTCTCAAACTCACGGGCTCAGGCAATCCACTTGCCTTGGCCTCCCAAAGTGCTGGGATTACAGGTTGAGCCACCAAGCCTGGACTGTTTTTGTTTTTGAGTCAGGGTCTCACTCTGTGACTCCAACTAGAGGACAGTGGCACGATCAAGGCTCACTGCAGCCTTGACCTCCTGGGCTCAGGAGATGTTTCTGCTTTAGCCTTCCGAGTATCTGGGATTACAGGCACACACCACCACGCCTGGATGATTTTTTTATTTTTTATTTTGTAGAGACAACAATGTCTTGCTATGTTGCCCAGGCTGGTCTTGTACTCCCGGGCTCAAGCAATCCTCCTGCCTTGGCTTCCCAAAGTGCTGGGATTATAGGTATAAGCCCCTGTGCCTGGTTGTTGTTCATTACTTGCTGGGTAGTAAGTGCTATGCTGGGTACTAGGCAAAGAGATACAGATATGCTCCTGGTCTTCAAAGTCTTCATCTGCACTGTCACTGGGCACATGTGTCAATGACATTATGGTGACCACTAGCCACCTGTGACTATACAAATTAAATTAACTAGAATTAAATAAAATTTCAGTTTCTCTGTGACATTATGTACACTTTAAGTGCTCCTTGAAGTGGCTATTGGCTAGCATTTTGGAACACACGGATATAGAACACTTCCATCACTGCAGAAACTTCTATTGGACAGTGCAGGTCTACTTCAAAAGTCAGGGCCCGCAGGTCAAATCTGCCCTGCTACTTACTTTGGTAAATAAGTGTTTTATTTGGGCACAGCCACGCCTGCTCATTTGCATACTGTCTATGGCTGCTTTGGAGTCTGCAAGGATAGGGCTGACTAGTAGCAGAGACCAGCTGGCCTGCAGAGCCAGATTATTAATAGAAAAAGTTACTGAGTGATCTTTCACAGCAACAAAGATCTGAGTATCACATGTTCTCACTTATAAATGGACCTTGAACATCTATCGTAATACTATAAGAAAAGGATCGACAGTGGTGGGAATCTATCTGGGGGGGACTGGGAGGGCAAGGGTGGTGGAATTAATGGTAGTCAATATCTGTCTGGGGACGGGGGGGACACCCCTTATCAACAAGGGTGCCTGAACGATGCATATTTGTATACCTAACCCTTAACTGTAC
>CAUYQG010057831.1:0-15828 GCA_963574415.1 Tarsius wallacei
GCTAGTTGTTCTTTGAATGTTTCAGAGTAAACTTCTGAGAAAGAGAATCTGGTCGGCATATGTAGTTATCATGATCTCCACCAAAGTCCGGGAAGAAGCAAACGTGGTTTAGAATATAGCCCCCCTCACTCAAGGAGCAACCAAGAATCAATATATTCTTCAGGAAACGTGGGTGTTGCATGACCGGTCTTTTAAGTATACCTGTGAATACACTGTTGTAATGGAGCACATCAAATGGCTGGTTCATAGTAGGTGTTCCATAAAAGATAATTTTCACTGTATTGAGAGGACTCAAAATTGAATTCCATCTCTCAAAAAATGAATGAGTGTTATTGACAGCTAACACCTAATTGAGTGCACTTTGTATGCCACAGTGCTTTATTTATGACTCATTTAATTTTCACTATGAATTGAAAATGTTATTACCCTCAATTCATAGAAAACAAAAACAAGGCTTAGATGGTTTGTATAACCTACTTAAAGACACAAAATTAATGGTTTTGAGTCCAGAGCATTTGATTAGAGAGCCCGTATCTATGAATACAGACTAGGAGGAGTGAGAAACACTGTCCTAAGTAGAAGCTTCAGTTCTACTGAAGCTTGACCTTGTGTAAGTCACTTAAGAACTCTATGGGCCTTGGTGTACCCGGGTACCCAGAGAAAAAGTCCCTCTCATTGATAAAGGACACTTGATTTAAAATAAGAATACTGACCTCCAGTTTAAGCAGGTCCCACTATGTTCTGGTTGTGAGGCTTGCCCAAATTTCAAACTTTGCAAGTCCTAGTTTCTTGAACTGTAGGTTGGCAGGAATATTACACTATTGACCTCTCCGCTTGGTGTGAGAGTCAGAACCAAAATGGGGAAAATTGCCTAGGAACCATTTAAGCATTATATGAATATGAGTTAGTATTATCAGAAGTCCGTTAGCACTCATATTTTATCACTTGAAATCCTGCAGCAGTGCTCAGCTAACTCTAAATTATTCATTCTCTCTCATATAAATCTATTGGCTGTCGATAGCGGTCAGGGTCTGTGAGAGTCATAGGAACATAATGATGAAAAAGGCAAGGTCTCCATTCTCAAAATGTTCACAGTGTGTAGAAGGAGACAGCAAATGGGCACATTCTGACAAATCTGACAAACATTCCACTGGGGGTAGAAACAGATGGGGCAGGTAGGTCTGCCTGGAGGATGAACAGAGAAAGCTTCGTGTAACCAAATTGACATCTCAGCAGAATGAATAACAAGTGAAAAAGATGGAAGACAATTGTCAGGTGGGACAGTCTCCCAATGTCCATTCACTTTGCCTTCCTTTTAGTGAGAGAACCTCCTAGTTTTAGCTGAGAAGGTGGCTGCCCAGAAGAATCCGTATTTTCCCACCTCCTGGCAACTAGGTATGACCATGTGACGATGAGATGTGAGCTCAAGTGACAAGCCCCACAAGTGATGAGCCCAACGTCCAGGTCATCCTCTTGACTCACAAATACAAGTACCCTTGAGGGTGTGAGTTGAAGCAGGAGTTGTGGTCTGAGTGTTGAGGACAACATCGGCCACAACTAAGAGCCTAAACGTGGTCCTTTGGGCATCTGGGAGCCCAAGAATGCTGTAACAACTCCTAAAACAATTTTTCTTGATAAGGCAACCCCAGAGACAGAGTAGCATGGTGAAATGGGGGAAGGAAGGAAAGAAAGAAGGAAGAGTGAAAGGGGAAAAGGAAACAGGGGGGAAAGAGAGCAAAAGCAGTATGTGTTTTATAGTCAGAAGGGGACTACTAAATCTTAGGTATATCACAGAAAGAAAGAACAGAGCACCATATATTCTCACTCATAAGCGGACCTAGAAAAATTATCGTAATACTATAAGAAAGGGATTGGCAGCAGTAGGAAACTCCCAGGGCGGAGGGGTGGTGGGATGGGCAGTTGAAGGAAACTGCTAGTGGAGGGAGGGGCACACCTCATCAACAAGGGTACCTGCATAATCAATGTTTATATACCTAAACCTGAATTGTACCCCACATCTTTAAAATTAAAGAAAAGGAATCTCAATAGAATAAAAACATAATGCCATACTCTTATTGTAAAAACAAATCTTCAACATTTGTTTTTTCAATGACATTTTTCCCGACTATAAGATATGTACATTCATTAGGAATATCTGGAAAATATAGGCAATCATTAAAAACGTAAATAAAACCAATTCACCAAATTAAAAAAGAATCTTAGGTATATGAACTTAAAGTACAGTTTCTCTGTACCTTAATTTTTTCAACTTTAAAACAAAAACAGTAACATATTTTGCAGAGTTATTGGAGGACAAAATGAGATTACGTCAATAGTGTGTGGTGTGTGTGCTGGAAATCCAATAAGTTATAATATCAACTCACGTCCTCTGTTTATGAAACTTTGTTCTATGATCCCACAGAGCTTTCCCTGTCTGAAGTCCAGTCACTCTGTGGTGTAGCAGGAATCTTTATGGAGAGAGGCGGGACACTGAGGCTACTTTGCTGGGAAACAGCGTTTATTCATGCCAGCACAAGCTTAGCGGATTCACAATCAAAGGTTGAGCCCCGAGCTCAGGGGGGCATTGCCTTTTATACAATTTTAGTTTCTTTGTCCCCCTGATAAGACTTACATATTAGTAACATGTAGGCTAATTGGGTATTTCATAGCTCAAGATCACAGCAGAGTTACACATGCTCACTACAGATTGGGGCTACTTTCCTTTCTAATATGAAGCATCCAAGAAAGTTCTTATCTTACGGTGCTAGAAGAACTCTTTCATTATTCTGGGAAGGCTTTTATCTTACTGTACTAAGGGGGGCACTCCTCTGTCCTGGGAAGGGCTTCATCTTATTAGGCTTGGGGGAAGGGCTTCCTGCCCCAGTAGCAGACACTCTTCCCCCTTGGAGGCTGCATCACTGTCAGTTGATAGACAGCTCTCCCATGGCCACCTCAACCCCTGTGGCTTCTTAGCCAGGCTTAGTATAATTCATTCTTTAACTTTTTCCTTACCAACCAGTCACTTCAGTCCTGTTATCATTCTGTTTGCTGTCCCCAGATGAATTCTAAGCTGTTTCCTTCAGGTTGGTACTGAGATGTGCGTGTAGTATGAGAAATCAGGTGCTACCTCTCAAGGATAGTGGGTGGGTGGGGGTGACATTCCTCACAGACATGTCTGCACCTCTGACTCTGACTCTCTAGTGAGAGATAGCTCTGGACAGGAGAGTGTGAATGGTTGGCTCTACACTGTTGCAGCCTGGGTTGAAATGGCAGAACTCTGGGTAGCTGAAAGGATTCTTAAATATAGATGGTTATCAGTAGATATCATGAATAACCATGTATATTTAAGAATCCTCTCTATTACCCAGGATTCTGCCATCCAACTCAGGCACACCATGGACTACTGCACAGCCATAAAAAAAGAACAAAATCATGTCCTTTGCAGCAATATGGATGGAGCTGGAGACCATCATCCCAAGTGAACCAACTCAGAAACAGAAAACCAAACACCGCATGTTCTCACACATATGTGGAAGCTAAATGGTCACAAGGATGGAAATAATAGTCGCTGGGTACACTAATAAGGGAGGAGGGGAGAGGGAGGCTAGGGTTCAGAAACTACCTATAAGGCACAATGCTCACTACCTGGAGAATGGGCCACCTGAGGCCCAACCCTCACCACTACACAATATGCCCATGTAAGGAATACACATGTGTACTCCCTGAATCTAAAATTTAAAAAAAGATTTTTTTTAAGAAATCATGGTAACTATATATACATTTGACTCGGGAATTCTGGGATTTCAGTGGAGATACCTATTTGCAAGTGGTGCCTAAGACCTGCTTCAAATGCCCATGAAGACCCAAAGGTAGCAGAAAGTCTCTGAAATACAGTCATCATAGGCACCAAATCAAGGCAGACAAAGACCAGCCAATATGCTGGGCCATATGGGAATGTCCCAAAACGGCAAGAGGGTGTGGTGTGATGCCTTAAATGAAAGAGGACCCAAACCTAGATGTGCCCTGCTGGAAACTTGGTGGAACATCCACATGGAAGAACTGCCAGTGTCTCCAGATGCCCCAAGACCTGGTGCAGGGAAATTGCATTCAGCTTCCTTCAAGGAAAGAACAGTAAAACTAAAAGACTATGCTATTTTGGGGAACCTGGAGAGTCTTAGTAATTTTCAAGAGACCAGGCAGTGTGAAGCTGACTGAGAAAACTATAATCTTAGCAAGAATAAAATTCTGAGCAGCAAAAAACATGACCTGGGTGTTCCTAGCTCTTGTCCCATGCCCCTCCCACTTTACAGTCAGCAGAATCAGGGCATCTCCATTTCTCTTTCTGAGAAGCTGTTGAGTTTCTTTAAAAGGTAGGAGGATGCTGGGCCCTGCCACAAAACTAGGTATGTGCCTTAACACTAAATACACATCTCCAGAGCATGGGATAGTTCTGTGAGACAGTGCGGTATAGTAGAAGGTGCATGAACTTGCAAATGAGGTGTTCTTGGTTTGTTTTGAATCCTGACTCTAGCACTTATTAGTCTCGGTCCCATTTTTTTAAATCAGTGATTAACTGCAGCAGATTCATTGTGAGGACTATTGGGGTAATGTTTGAAAAAGCAGGCAGAAAAAATAGATGGTAAGTAGGAGCGAATTTCATAGTGGGACTTGTTCATATCATGGCTATCATCTGAGGATATCTCTCCAAATTATTTCATCCCAATATACTGATGACAATTCCAAGAATTTTTTTTTTTAATCTTTCTACTGCTGGCCATCAGTTCTTTATTTGTTTGTTCATTGGTTTGTTTTCTTGATTGCTTATTTTATTCCTCTTAAAGCATGAACAGGTCTTGATTAGAATACAGAATATCAGGACTATGAGCAAAACTATGAGTTGAAAAATTCAAATCCAAGAGGAAGATGAAGTGGGGTGATGGGAAGAATGAATGAGGAGAAATGGGACCAAGGAGAGAAGCAAGGGCCATGATGCTGACAGTTTTGATGCCATGCTAAGAAAACGTCCAGGGAAAAAGAGCTGCTAAAAAATTTTGAGGGAATGTGATACAGAGTTGCATTTCCAACACGCAAAGGATAAATCTTCAAGGAGCCATTTCAGGAGAAAAAGACTGGAGGCAGAAAGACCACTCGAAAGCTGGAACAATAGTTCAAGTGAGATAGGATGTATGTGGGTCTAGGACGGAAGGTTTAAGGATAATATTAGGAGACTAATTCGAGGGTTATCTAAGAGGAAATGAACTTGTCCAAGAATAGTGCTCCAGGGCTAGAATACAGCCAGCCAGAGCCAGACCCTAGCAAAGTTCTTAACTTCATTGATCCCTGGCATTATTCCACTTCCCTGGAAATTGTTTCCACCCTCTCAATACCACCCTTACCTCCAAGTGCATGTTCTCAGTGGGCAAGCATGAATCAGCTGATAAGCCCTTAGGATATCACCTTTCCCAAGTGGTTCAGCCATAATAGTTCTCGTAACTATGTCCATAATAATTTGAGGATGAGAAACTTTCAGAACCAAAAGATAAGACTCTCACGGCGGCGTTTCAGGCTCCATGACAGGCAGAGGTAGTGATAAAACAAAGCAAGTGTTACCAAATAACGTCTAGTCCACGTACCTACACACTTTCATGTCCTGTGTCTCTGCCCATTCTCTTCCCTTCACCTGGAATGCACTTACTTAGCCTTCCTGGTAAACTCTTACCCAAGTTCCAAAACAGTTTGGTGCCATCTCTTCCCTGAAGCCTTTCCTCAAATTATTCTCACTCCCACATGTTGTCCAAAGCTCTCTCACACTACAACAATTATCTATTTAAGGGTCAGTTTTCCCCAATAGAATGAGGGCTCCGTGGGGGCAGAGGCTGTGTTTTATCATTGGTTGTATCTCATTATCAAGCAGAGTGTCCAACACAGAACGGAAACTCAATGAATGTGTGATGAATGGACCATCGTCTCTCAGGAGAGAAGCAAGGGCAGGACAAGCCCCAGTTCCAGAGGGGTAAGTATAGACTGACTATCAAGGCAACAACTCTGGCATAGCAGAAAGAGGGAGACACTCGAGTAACTGAATTGAAAGATGAGATTGGATGGTGCTGAGTCTTGGCGCCACAGTAGAAGCCCCAAACATCAAAAAGTGATACTTGTCTTAGTCCATTTTGTGTTGTTGTAAAGGAATCCCTGAGGTTCTGAGAAGTTTATAAAGAAAACAGGTTTATTTGGTTCATGTTTCTCAGGCTATACAAGAAGCATGGCACTGGCATCTGGTGGGCTTCTGGTGAGGTCTTTTGCACTGCGACAAAACATGGAAGAGAAGGTCAAAGGGGAGGCGGGCAGTGCAAAGAGGTGCCAAAGTTGAGGAGCGTCCTGGCTTTGGAAGAATCCACGCTCACAGTAACTAGCCCATTCCCCCAAGAAGCTATTCAATCTCATGAGAGCAAGAACCAACCATTGCTAAAAAGGCACCAAGCTAAGCATGAGGTTCTCACCCCATGCCCCAAACACCTCCCACTAGACTCACCTCCCAGCATGACCACATTGAGGAACCCATTTCAAAACAAGATTTGGTGGTGACAAACAAACCATATCCAAATCACAGCAACAACCAAGGTCAAAGCAAGATGCAAAGCCACAGAACTACATGATCCTGAGTCCCAGAACCTGGCCTTAAGTTTCCTCTTATCTCCACAGATAACAGCCAAGTAAACTTAGCTACTTAGACAGGGAGGAGAGCAAGAAAAGTAGATGCAGACAGACTTCCTGTCCCTCCTGTGTAACTAAGTCTATGTGGCTACTATCTGTAGTTTTAAAGCTCAAGACCAGTTTCTGGGGCTTGTATCATGTACTTGTAGCTTTGCATCTTGCTTTGACCTTGGGTATTGTTTGGGAATTAAGAAAATGTATCAATTTAAATTCTTTGCCAGATGCTGTAAGATTTTCACCACACTCCTGATCAATGTCTTTGATGTTCTGGCAGAGGGATCCTGAGCTTTTCTGGGCCTGCTTTCTATCCTAAAAGTAGCTGTTGATTTCTTCTTTGTGTTCCCTCCAGTACTTTTCCATTCTGTCATCATACTGGAGACAGGCCTGCAGCTACTAATACATAGAAGAATTTGCCTAGTTCAGATCACCATAAGACATTCTGATTTTTTCTGAGAACTTTCTTAAAACCCTATTATTATTTATCTGGGGTTTTTAAATAGTTATCATGCTGGTGACCTTGTTAATAATGGTGGTGGTGATGATTCAATTATTAAATAACAATCGATTGAGCAGTAACAATGCGGCATGAACTATATACTATAGAGTGGATGCTGGTTCTGCCTGGTGGTGAGGTGTTGGAGGTAAGGATAACTCCAAGAGAGGGTAGAGAAAATGATGCAACTTGGTAGAGATGCTGGCACTGGTGGGAACGGTGGAGCTTGAATTGCTTGTGATGGTAATGACTGTGGTAACAGTGATGGAATCAATTGTGACAATGGAGGTGATCATAGTTGTTGCAAAGACTAGCTATGTGTGAGGAAGGTGCGTGTGATGATGGTAATGGTGAAAGCCAAACGTTGAGGATGGAGCTAGTTTTTGTGGTAGGTGGGTGATGATGGCCAACGTGGGGTAGTGGTAAGCATAGCAGGGAAGAGATGACAATTAGATAGATAGATGGATACAAGATAGATAATATTTCTCATATAATTTTGTTTACCAAAATGTCTTCAGATTTGTCATCTCAGTCAAACTAAAGCCATAGGCAGAGAATAGCTTTTATTTCCTTAAAAAAATATTCTCCTGCATTAGATCAGGAAAAAAAAAAAACATAATGAAATAACCAAGCCTGGATACATCATTAGCAAGACGAGCTAACAAGCAAGCTTTTGTCAGGCACCATCTGTAGTATGGAATTCCAGCCTGAGCCTCCTCCTCAAAGGTCTTTCAAAAAGATAGAACATTGGAGAGGGAGAAAAAAATCCCCACAGGGATCAGAAGACCCTCTCGTGTATCATGAGAGGGTCTGGGGTTGGAAGAGCTTTGTATTGGGGTCCCAAGACTGTCCCCAGAGTTGGTTATTGGCTAGAAGACCTCACAAGACTGAGCATACAGTACTCATCATGGTACTCATAACTAAGATTTATTACAGTAAAAAGATACAAAGGAAAATTGGCAAAAGGAAAATGTGCATGGGAAAAAATTCAGAAGAAGTCAAGTGCAAGATTCCAAGAATCTTTTCCCAGTGGAATCACACAGGACATGCTTAATTTCTCCAGGAACAGGTTGTGACAGCACCTGTGAAATGTCTACCAGGGAAGCTCATCAGACTCGGCTCCCAAGGTTTTTATTGAAGGAAAGTTATGTTGGCACCCCCTGCCTAGCATGTACCAAAATTTTAGACTCCCAGAAAGAAAGCAGGTGTTCAGCATAAACCACACTATTTGTACAAACCAAACACCCATTTTTATCACTTATGGAAAGTTTTATATCAATGTACAGAACTGGTTATCAGCCAAGTTCCAAGATGTCAGCTAAGGTTCAACTATGTTAGCAGGTCTTTCTAAGGATAACAGGCTTGTATTTTTTGCACAGACCCTTGTGCTGGAGAGATGCTGAGAGGAATCGCTGAGAACCAGCATCCCCAGACATAGAAAACTTGTCTGGAAAACTTCACAAGCTCTTTACAAGCAAAATTGCAGTGGCGGCAGCACTGCCCTTGACCTCCCTAAGTTAGTGGATAATTATATAGCCCCAGGGATCTGCTTCCACTGATTAAGAAGAGTCCAGCTGCATCACAAGCAGATGTGTTGCAAAAGCTTCGCTTATCGGAGTGGCTTTAAAATGTTGAGGCCTCTAGCAAAAACCAATCTAGTTACCTGAAAATTGCATTTCATAAAAAGAAATATCTACAAATCCAATCTGGTTCTGTCATTGATTCATATTTGAATTGCAGAACTTTCTGTGATGAAATAGGGCTGGTCTAAAATTCTTAGAACAAAACCTAGTCTTTCTACTTATTAGTTAGTTGACTTTAAATACATCACTCTGGGTTTGGAACACTGCATGGTTTATTTGGAAACAGGCTCTCAAGAGGTGAGGTAATCATAGTCTTCAGGTCTTTCCACACTCTTGTCGTGCAAGGACTCTCCTCTTATGTAATTTTATAATTTGACCCTCGGCTATTATCTCCCCTCTCATTTCCACTCTGTCTACGAGCAGCTCCACACAAAAATATTCCTGGTATACGTCTGCAATAAATCTGTGTCAAAACTTCATCATTTGTAAAATGGATATAGTAATACCTGCCTTACTGGCCTCATTATGTTTTTGTAAAGGTCAAATAAAAATGAAACCTAAAAACACTCATCAGAAACATCATGTAAATATCAGGTAACTTGCTATTAAGTATGATTGCCTTTCAGCCTAAAATAGCTTCTAACATTTTCGTTTTACGTTTCTCTATGACTTCTTTCATCCCTCTTGGCCTGATACTAATATCGGGTGAGAAGTGTTGGTTCTTTTCTTCTGTGCACTGAATTGTGTTATCAAAAAAAAAAGACATGGGCAAGTCCTAACCTGGTACCTGTGACTGTGACCTTATTGGAAAATAGGGTCTTTGGCAAATGTAATCAAGTTAACACGAAGGCATACTGGATTGGGGTGGGCTTTAAATCTAGCAACTGGTGTTCTTATAAAACAGGAGAATTTGAACACAGAGGCCCAGAGGAGACATACAGAAAGGTCATGTGATAACAGAATCAGAGATTGGAGAGAAGCATCTGTAAGCCAAGGGGCAACAAGAATTACCAGCAACCATCAAATCTAAAGAAGCAAGGAAGAATCTTTGCATAGAGCCCATGGAAAGAACAAATCTCCCAACATCTTGAGTTTGGACTTCCAGCTTCCAAATCTGTGAAAGAATAAACTTCTGTTGTTTAAAGCCACCCAGTTTGAGATAATTTGTCACAGCAGTCCTAGGAAAGTAAGTCACCATCCCAGCCCCTCCACCATATTATTTAGTGATTTGGGCCAAATCACTTCATCAGCTCCAGGCATGCATAGTGTGCTTCAGAGAAAAGATAGAACACAGATCAGCCTTGAATCCATGGGTTACGAAATAGTATAGGAGGGCTGGATCCATTCCTTAGGAACAGCCAAAAGAGGAACGTGCTCTCCAGTGCCCTAAATTGCGGTTGCAATGCAGAAGGCTGCAGATTAAATTCCTCAGCTCTGGCTACACAGTAAGTTAGTCGCTGAGACAGAAGAGAACAGGCCTCCCAAGTCTGGGCTCTCCCCATCACGTGCAGGAAGCCCTTTTCTGTTTAGCCCACAACATCGGGAAGATGCAAAGAATAAAGAGAGCAAAACAGCCGGGCTAAAGGAGCCTGCTGCCAGGGGCATGAGGTGCAGTGCCCCTGTAACAGCGGTAAGTCATCTCCGCCAGTCAGTGTCAGAAATAAAAGGAAAGAGGATTTCTCAGTGATCTCATTGGTTGGTTCATTGTGATTTAAGAGCGGACCCTGCTCTCCCATTCATTTTAATGCCAACTTGGTTTGAAGGGATTTATGACCTAGCAGCACAAAGACTGATTTGAGTTACAACTTGGCCTGGTTGTATTCGAGAGGCAAGGGCAAAATATTTCATTTTCCAGACTGCTGACTTTCTTTTTTACTCCTCTTCCCAGAAAATATAAATAAAGGTGAGACACTGAAAAATGATCCTGGGTTTCTTGGTGCTTGAGCCCTGTTTGGAATTAAAAGAACAAAAGCGGGACAATTTGAGAAAATAACCGGAGAAGGCCTGCATAGTGTCGAGGAAAGGGCTGTGGCCTAGGGGACCAGGACTCAGGCTTTTCCCCTCAACTCACTAAAATATTCTGGAAGTCCCTTTCCCAACCTTGGTCGCTGCTTCCTAATCAATAAAACAAGAGCATCACAGTGTAGTAATCTTTCCCAGGGGCTCTGGTGTCCCTATATCTCTGAGTTAAATACTGACTCCAATACTTACCAGCTCTGTGACATTATGCAAATTACTCAATTCTCCATGCCTCAGAATGGAGACTAACAATAAAAACAACTACTACTAATAATAACTACTCCATGAAGTTTATTTGAGAATTAAATTAATTAACATTTGTAGTGTTCTTAGAACAATTTCTAGCATGTTACAAGTACCATGTGTTTGTTTGAGGAAATAAGGGTGTTGAGAAAGATGCTTTTCAAAGATCTTTTTCTGTTTCCACACTCAAAGTTGGACATGTGGATAAAAGGGAAGTGAGAACACGGAAACTCTTGAAGTCAAAGATCTTGAGAGAGCTAGATAACTTTAGAGAAAGAATACTAAATTTGAGTTGGAAGGCCTATGATCTAATCCCAGCTCTACTAATGACATACTGGTGTGGTCCTAAGCACGTTTTCATGTCTAATAAAATAAACTATATTCAGGATTGCTTTCAACAACTGAGTTTTATGATTTTTAAATTGAAGACAGACAACCAAACTATATAAGCATCAAAGTACACCAGCCAATCTGTCAAGAGTCTCAGGGGGACAGGGTGTGATTTTGATGCCTATGACTCATCCTTTCCTCCAGTATCTATATTGTGGGAGCACACATACAATCATCTAGAATCAAATGAAAAACCAAGTATTCTATATATGTTATTGATGTCCATATGAATATCCAAAACTCTAATGCACAGTTTTGGCAAAAGCTGAACTAGAGAAAGAATTGTATGCTTTTGGCTTAAGAGGGAATTCCCACTCCTCATTCATAATCCAAATGTTGGTTTCCACATACTTTCATCTGCCTTCAAGAAAGCAGGATAGAGATGGCAGGGTCTGTAGTGCCTACATGAAGTCTCTTGGCCAAATGTTAGGTAAAGATGGCTAACGAATGTCCCTAGTGGACTGTGGGCAGATGGACTGTGGCCCCACCATTAGTGAAATGCATCCCAATGATTGTCTGATATGAACTATTCAGAGAAGCCAGTCCCCATCCCATGAGGTTGAAAAGAGGGTCACACAATTACCCCCTTAAACATCCTTTCTTCAATGCTAAGGAAGTTTGGACGCTACTTTCTTACTTTCCTGTACAGGAACTAGTAGGTTCCTTATGACAAAATAATGAATATTCATATCATTACATGTAATTCAAGCAAATTAACTTGATTCTAAGTTCTGATTACAGCAGTAGTTTGTTTATTGATGGGTGTGGACACTAGAGCAACAACTTTAAACTTATTTGGATCTGAGTTCTAATCCCGATGCACTTACTAAGAGTGCAGTGAAGAAGTTACTCAGCCTCTCTGTGCCTCTATTTGTTCACATATAAAAAATGAAGATAATAATACTCTACTTCATATGCATTTTGTGAGGACTAAATAAAATAGTCTTTACCATAAAAATCACTTATCACAGTTCCGGAACATATAATAACAATAAATTATAGTATTATTTTACCAGGTAGCCTCTCAGAGACCTTTAAAATGTATCTGGTTCACCTTCTCTTTTCATACAGGAGAATAACTAATGATTCCCTATTTTATTAGTTAACCTCTCTAAGAATCTCAAATTACAAATCCAGTATTCTATTTTCTATACAGTCAAATCAGTATTCTTCTTTTATAAAAGGGATGCCTATTGCTTTAATTGAGAGCATTTTTCCTTGAATTCAGACAAAAAGATTCTCAGAGTTCTACCTGTAAATCTTC
Organism: Tarsius wallacei; assembly: GCA_963574415.1. Classification (NCBI taxonomy): domain Eukaryota; kingdom Metazoa; phylum Chordata; class Mammalia; order Primates; family Tarsiidae; genus Tarsius; species Tarsius wallacei. The sequence continues at coordinate 12,707 of CAUYQG010057831.1, forward strand.
ATGTCCTTGAAGGCAGTGACTATGGCCCCTTTAGGCCAATCCTTTATTAAAGACAAAGATCCAAATGTCCATGGAAAAATGGGCCCATCTCTTGTGATAAAAGTTTTAGATTATGCAGTAAGATATGGAAATTGCCCTAGAATTCTTAGCTGGAGTATTTCACCCTAGAGATTTATACCAAAGAAGTGAAAAAGAAAAATATTTGAATGCAATACAAAGATTCCCCTATTACCTTCTTCTATATGAATGGAAACTTGGAAATAATTCAAATGCCTAGCAATAATATATCAATGTGGGCTACATGTTCATTAACAGTCAAGTCAACTGCAAAAGGGCCAAGTCTGCAAATTCTCCACCGTGTGTCCACTGCTGCCCACTCAACTCATGTATTTATTCATTCAGCCTTTTTATCACCCAAGCATTTTTTAAATCCTACTATATGGGAGGTACTACATTTGACCTTGGGAACATAATGGTAAACAAAACACTATGAATCCTGTGCTCAAGATCTTAGTTTCCAACAAGATAGCTAGGAAACTAATTAGATATGGAATCATAAGAAAGCATGACAAGTGCTTTAATCCAGTAAACTAATGACAAACAGGTGGCTACGAGGTTTTAATCTTAGCAATTTAGCTTCATGTTTCCTCATTAAGCTGCTGGTCACTTGCGTGTGGTTAAAGATTGAGGGAGGGAGCTGGGGTTCGACTCTGGCAACTTGATGCTTCCAGGATCTTCCTGCATAATCCCTATCTCAGTGTTGCACATGCTTTGTGTTAGACGGCTATGAAACAGCATCTGAAGATGTGTAGTCAGTAATTGGAAGCTATCATCTGGCACTTAGGGTGTAGCTGGAGACCTGGACTTAGGAGTCAACAACAAGGAGAAGCTCATCCAGTGAAAAGAGAAGACAGCCCAAAGCAGAATTCAGGCATGGTAATATTTAACTAGTACGCAGATGGAAAAGAATGGGGAAAAAACAAAGACAAAAAAAAATAAGATGAAGGAGAAGGTACTGCTGCCTCTTTACAATTACCATGTAAAGAGAAAATTCAGACAGAAGTAGAGGTAGCTGAAATAATTGTTATTAAGAATAAGCAAGTTTCTGGAAATTTAATTAAATCTCTCCACTATGTTCTGGTAAATATATGAGACTAATTATAAATAACAATTGAAGGATCTGAGATTTACTCTAGTTACAAAGAAACAAGTTAGTCCAATGCAGCTTTATTGATGCTAAAAAAAAAAAAAAGACATGAGACTCCTGGGTCAAAGATCAAGAACTTTATTACTCAAAGTAATAGCAACACTTAGAATATAAAAACGTTTTGAGGTCAATTCCTAAGTCCCAATTTCTACCTCATGGAAAAATACAGAGCCAAGAGGCACCTGTAAGTAGGTTGTGTTATAGGAGAGGAGTCCTGAACTGGAAAACCTGGATCTTTGTTAATGGGGAGTAAGCATGTCCATGTTTTGCTCTGGAAAAAGTTGTAATCAGACCTACCCTTAATTTCCAAGGGAAACGCTATCTCCATCTTCCATGTTTCTTTGCTGTGCAGATTTCTATAGAAGATAATCCAGACTTCTGCTTTCTGGTATAACATGTAATGAACTTTTTGCTCAGCCTCACTCATCATCAGAGAAATGCAAATCAAAACCACATTGAGATACCACCTAACCCCAGTAAGAATGGTCATCATTAATAAAACAAACAACAACAAATGCTGGCGAGGATGTGAAGAAAAAGAAATGCTTCTACACTGCTGGTAGGAGTGCAAACTAGTGCAACCTCTCTGGAAAACAGTCTGGAGATTTCTGAAAGAACTAGAAATTGACCTTCCATATGACCCAGCAATTCCCCAATTGGGAATATACCTGGAGGAACTCAAATCATTCTACAAAAAATATACCTGCACATGTATGTTTGTTGCAGCTCTATTCACAATAGCAAAAACATGGAATCTGTTAGGATCCAGACAGGGTGAGGGTGGATGGAGCGAGGGGCACAGCGCCGGTAACCCAGAGATCCAAGTAAATGCAAAGAATTGCAACAAAGAGGCAAGCAAAGAAAGAAAAGTTTATTTAAAAGTAAATTTAAGAGAGAAAGAGAAGGAAGAGAGAAGATTCACCTCCCCAAGGTGGAGGAGGGGGCCAAAGCCAGGAAGCCTGGCGACAGCCATAGCTCAAAGAGCACAAGGCCACACCAGAGTCTAGCAAGGCAATGGCCGCTGGTTGCTTGTTGTTGAGTCCTTTTAACCATTACCCTAGATGGGGGAAGATCATTAAAATGATTGGGTGGTGGTCTGCTCCACGTCATCACAAAGGGACAGACAAGCACAGGTACCAATGTCAGGTGATGGACAGCAGACAGATGGGTGGGTTAGTCACATGATTGCTGCCATGGTGGGGTTTAATTGTGTCACATAGGTCACAAAGGGCTGATTAGGTTAACTCTGGTGGGGGGGGATTCCAGCAAACTAGTGCAACCTCTCTGGAAAACAGAGAGGTTCCTTGTTAGACATTTGCAATTCACAAACTCAGATATTTGCAACTCACAAACTCCTTGACCAAAGGTGGTAATATTATTACTTTTATGCCTTTGGTCAGCCAAAGGGTGATCTTTGATCTTTAGCCTTGACAAGGAACCTTATTATTATTATTATTATGCTAAACCATTAATTGAAAGGTTGGGCTGACCTAGTCTTGCATCTGATAAAGATTTGCTGAGGGGGGATGGGATAGGCTGCTGCTTGTTCTGCAATAGAATGTTTGAATGCTTTCTAATGGCTATGCTGAGGCAAAAAGACTAAATTAAGAATAAGCTAAGTTTCTACTAGGTTTCTATAGGTAACTTTTAGAACCAACCATGTTGCCCATCGAATCAGGACTGGATAAAGAAAGTGTTGTACATATACACAATGGAATATTATGCAGACATAAAGAAGGACAAATATATGGACTTTTCGCAGCAACTTGGATGGATTTGAAGTGAATCATACTCAGTGATCTATCACAGAAACAAAGAACAGAGTACCATATGTTCTCACTCATAAGTGAAACTTGAACAATTATAATACTAAAAGAAAGCATTTGGCAGTAATAGGAAACTGTCAGGGGAAGGG